>CAKNXH010062124.1:57579-133165 GCA_932178445.1 Andricus quercusramuli
AAAAATACATGTTTCAGCAGAAAATTAAAGTTATAGAAATTGTGTACCCTCTCGTAAAAATTTGTATCACCAGGGTCGAAGACGCTAAATTCAATAATAAAAAAAAATTAAGTCGGAAAGTCAATCTCGGACTCGGAAAAACTGTACAAATTATTAGTTTCTAACAATTGGAGTTGTTAGTTATTCTCATTTCATCTTGATATTTTTTATTAAATTGTCAATTCTCATTAAATTTTATAAGTACTTCTGCAATTGTTGAAAGTTTCTGGATTTCAATGAAAAATTGCAGTTTCTAGTAGATATGTTGAATATTATTACAATTTTTATAATAGTCGGAAAGATTATATAAATAAATCGAAAAGATAATAGATTCCCGATAAGTTATCGACTCGAAAAAGTTAAAAAATAGTTGGAATAATTTATTAATGTGTTCAAAGATTTAGAAAGTACAATATTCATTCAAATACCTCGATCCTGTTACGAAACTACATTGAACACTTTGTACACGTTGTACAATTTGTAGTGTTGCAGTTTAAGTAATATGACTCGCTAAAAGTAAATTCGTTTAGTAGTTAACTAATTTATATCCCATATTTGATAAACTACGATAATCGACTCACTGAAAGTGCTCGAGCTTTCAGAATTTCAAGTTATGAGACGTGTATTGTTCACCTCTGTGACCTGAAATACTTTAATCTCCCGAGCACGATCCATAAACAACGTTTTGCAATGCAAAATTAGGTTACTAAATTCTGAAATGCATGTAGTTTCCTAATTATTTAATTAAAATATTGATGTTCATTGATATTATAATTGACTTCAATCGAGTGATGTATAATTTTATCACTCTGATACAATAATTTATTGTTTGTTACTATAATTTTTATTTTTTTACTAATTTCTAAGGAAGACGAAGAAATTTGTGTATGCTTTAAAAGCAAAATATATGATTATAGTCAAACTTTCTAATTACACATGCCTTAACAAAAATTACTTATGTCACTGAAAATGTGCATATTGGCAAGTTTCAGTAAAAAATGAATGTTCGGTGGGACATAATTCCAAAAGCATCTTTCAAGAAGTTTTTTTTTGTAATCGGCGTCAGTTGCAGGAAACATTAAAATGAAAAAAATACTTGTTTTTTAAATGAAAGTAGCATTTTATAAGGCTACTGATGAGGGTGAAATATATGATTATGTTTTCAACTTTCTAATCATATATATCTTACACAAAATTAGTTTTGTCACTGAGAACATGCATATTTGCCGGTTTCAGTAGAAAATGAAGTTTTTGTGTGACAACACTTCTAAAGCATCTTTTCATGTTTTTTTTTTGTCATAAGCGTCAGTTGCAGGAAACATCAAAATGCAACAAAATATTTGTTACTTAAATAAAAGGTAGCATATTATGATTATAGTTAAAACTTTCTGATTATAACTGTCTTACAAAAAAGTACTTTTTTCACTGAAAACATGGATATTGGAAGGTTTCAGTAGAGAATGAAGTTTCGGCGAGACAGCATTTTAAAAACGTGTTTTTAGAAGTTTTTTTGTTGTTAATCAGCGTCAGTTGCAGGAAACATTAAAATTCAACAAAATATTTGTTATTTAAATTAAAGGTAGTATAATATAACTCTAACCATAACAATGAAAGATATGATTATAGTTGCAAATTTCTAATCATACATGTCATACGAAAAATTACTTTGATCACTGAAAACATGCATAATGAAAGATACGAGTAGAAAATGCAGCGTTGGTGGGACATAATGTCCAAAACTATGATTTAAGAAGATTTTTTTCGTAAATTGATGTTAGTTTCAGGCAACATTGGAATTGAATATGTGTATTAGATTCTTCTTTTACTTTATGAGCCAATAATCTAATTTTTCATTCAGTTTTAATCCTATTTCCTAAGACACAAGAATATATTGTTCTAAACTTTTTCTTTAAATATTAAAATTTGTTCTCAAAACTGCAAAAATAGAAAATAAGATACATATTTAGAAGGCACTGTCTATACACCCAGACACGACCCATAAATAGCGTTTATTTTAAAAATGGATGCGTTTTTTTTTATTTATTCAAATTTTGAGGTTCACTGATATTTTACTATCATTCTTCATTTTCTTAAAGTCCATAGAACATGAAGAAATCGATAATAAAAGTAGAACATAAAATCCAAGTTGTGCCTTTTAATTATAAATGGATTAGCAAATATTCGTTTTGTCACTGAAATAATGTCTACTGGAAGGTTTTAGTAGAAGAGGCAGTTCTAGTGAGACGTTAGTTCCAAACTATATTTTGAGAAGTTTTTTTCAATGAACTGACGTCAGTTTCATAAAAAATTGAAATGCAACAAAATATTTGTGGTCCTAATGAAAAAATTATTCGACCAAATGAAAAATATTAAAGAAATATCAATAGAGTTACACAAACAATACCTTGAAATATTTTCGTATCAGTTTTTATACTAAACAATACTTTTTTCACATTTTCTCAAAAATTATCGGTACTCTGCCTGATAAAAAAATACGCATTTTCTATTTTCGAGAAACACACAAAATGAGCAATTATTGCAGAAGAAATTTGAACTTTGTTTTTTTTTTGGCCACCCGAATCTGCATCATAAAAAATCCTAGATTTAGAAGTCAAATTTTCAAGTAGAGAAGTCAGTTGCTGGTCAGACGTCAATATTGGGACATCTCATTAGGATCCGGCATGTTTTGACTGCCGAACATTAAATAACACATCAAAAAATTAAAGAAAAATTTGAGATCAAATGAATTAAAGAAATTTATAATCTAAAGTGAATATATAAAATACTTTAATAAAGTATTTTGTTGAAACAAAGAAAATTTTGGGAAACATTCTCAGTTTCTAAACAAAGAGATCAACTTTCGATCAAGTAGTTGCATATACAACCAGGAAAATTAATTCCGTGGCATAACATACATTTTTAACCAAGCAGATAAATTTTCAACTATACACAATGAATTTCCAACCAGAAAGTTAAATTTTCAACTGCAAAAGATGAAATTTTCACCAAAAACGGAATAATTCAATTTCCAGGTAAAAATTAGTTTTAAAAAATTTCCACAAACTATTTAAATTTTCAACCAAAGGGATGAATCCTAAACTAAAATAATCAGTCTTTAACTGAATGGCTATTTTCAACAAAAATGAAAAATCTTCAAAAAAGAAAATAGATCTTTTAACAGAATAGTTGAATCTTCAAAAGAAAAGATAATTTTTAACCAAAAGAGATGAATTCTCAACGAAAAATGTAATGAATTTAAAAAAAAAATTGTTGAAACCTTTAACAATAAGACGAATTTTTAACAAAACAGTTGACTTCTCAATCGAAGAGTATATTTTTCAACAAAATTGTTTTGTTCACAACCGAGTGGATTGATTCATATTCAGATAGTTGAATTTTCTACAGAAAAGACAAATTTTGATGCAAGAATATTAATTTTTTACACAAAGACAAATTTTTAACATTTAAAATCTCTAACAATTAATTTTCAACCAAAAAGAACCATTTTCAAGAAAATAGTTCAATTTTTACACCAAACCATTTTCAACTGGCATCAAGAATCTTCTACCAGGAAACTATATTTTAAACGAAGTAGTTTAAGTTTCCACCAAGTAGTTGAATTAACAACTAAAAATGGAACATTTCCAACTGCAAACAAAATATTTAAAATTTCAGTTAGAAGAAGTTAACTGTCAAAAAGAAAAAAATCAAAAAAGAAAATGAATTTTCAAGCAGAAATCTCCAGTTTCTAGCAATAAAACAAAATTTTGATAAAATAGATGAATTTTCGACTAAGAAAGGCACATTTAAGCCAAAAACGGAATAGTGAAAATTGTAAATTTCCTTTAAAAAAATTTATTTTCAACCAAAAAACCAATTTGCAAGAAATTAACCTAAATTTTTTACTAAACCATTTTTAAATGAGATAAAGAATTTTCAACCAGAAAAACTGAACTTCATATAAAATGTTACAACTTGCAACCATTTAGTTGAATTTTTGACTAAAAAATATACATTTTCAACTACAAATAATGATGAAATTTTACTATTCCATTTTTAGAAAATTGATCTTCTGGCCTGAAAAATCATCTTTGGGTTGAATTTTTTTGCTGAAAATTCATTCGTCGAAGACTGATTATTTTAACTAAACATTTATCTCTTTTAATGAGAATGTCACTATTTTACTGAAAATTTGTTCTTTCTTTTGTTTGGAATTTTCTACCAAATAATGTAACTATCTCAATTTTGATGGAAAATCAATATTTTGATTGAAAATTCACCTTTTTGAGTTGAACCTTCATGTATTTTGTTCAAAAATACGTCTTTTTGGTCGAAAATTGATACTGTGGGTTGGAAATTCCTATTTTTGGTTAAAAATGCAACTGTTGTGGTCTAAATTAATCTTGGTTGGTCGAGGATTCAACAATATGATGAAAATTGAATTATTTGGTTGAAAATGAATTTTTTTGTTAAAAATTAAACTATTTTTATGAAAATTCCACTCTTTGGTAGAGAATGAACTTTTTTTGTTAGAAAATAATATTTCTGAATTGAAAATTCAACCGTTTTGTAGATCATTCATCCTTTAGGCTTCGAAATTCAACGAATTTTCTGGAAATCAATGTATTTTGTTGTGAACTTGTGTTTTTTCGTAGAGCATCCATGGTGAAAAGTTGATCTGGTTTGTTAAAAATTTTATATTTTTTGAAGCTTCACCACCTTGGTTGAAAATGTAACTATCCCTTAAAAAAAACAATCTTTCGCATTTAAAAATTATCTTTTGTGTTGAACTCTTTTCCTGAAAATTAATATTTTTTTAAGATTCAGCATTTTATTTGAAAATTCATCTCTCTTGTTAAAAATGTAACTTTTTTATTGAAATTTCATTCTTATTTTTTTGAGAATTTATTTCTTCAACTAGCAATGTAACTATTTCATTTTTGGTTAAGAATTGATATTTTTTATTGAAAATTTATTTTTTTCAGTTAAAGATTTCTGTATTCAATTGAAAATTCATCTTTTTGGTTGGAAATTAATCTTTTTTGGTAAACAATGCACCTGTATTGATCTAAATTAATCTGTTTCGGTTGGGGATTCAACAAATTGATACAAAATTAAAGTCTTCGGTTGGAAATAACCGAAATTAACTTCTTGGTAGAGAGTGAATCTTTTTGTTCAGAAATAATATTTCTGGGTTGAAAATTCAATCGTGTGGTAGATAATTTTTCCAATTGTCTTTGAAATTTAATATTTTTTTTTGTAAATTAATGCATATTATCAAAAGGTCGTGTTTTTTGGTTAAAAAAGTTAATCTTCTTGCTGGAAAATTCAACTGTTTGGATAAAAATTGAACTATTTGGCTCAATTTTAATCTTTTTGAGTTGGAAATTCAACTTCATGGTTCAAAGTTGAACTAGTTTGTTGAAAATTCGATTCTTCAAATTAAAAAAATCAATTGCTTCATCTAAAAATTTCACTATCAAATTTTTGGTAAGAAACGCATCCGTTATAAGCTGAAAATGCACGTATTTGTTGAAAATTCGTCCTTTTCGTCAGAAAATTATTTGTTCAAAAGTCACACATCTTAATTCAAAATTCAACTGTTTTGTTCAGAATTCTTCTTTTTGGCTCAAAAATTCAACAATTCATTTGAAATTTCGTATTTTTGGCTTGAAAATTCAACAATTCAGTAGGAAATTCAACCATTTGGTTACAAATTTATGTATTCTGTTGGAAATTTTTCTTCTTTGACAGAATATCAATTTTTTGATTGAAAATTGAGTTTTTCAACTGGAAATTTAACTATTTCGTTGAAAAATCAACTCGTTGGTTAAAATTTTATTTTTTTGTTTATAATTCAAATGTTTTGTAGAAAATTCACCATCCTGCCTTAAAAAGTCAACAACTTGGTATTTTTATGAAAATTTGTTTTTGTTTGTTTGTGTTGAAAATTCATCTTTTTAGGTTGAAAATTCAACTCCTTGGTTGAAATTTGAACTTCTTTCTTGAAGGTTTACTTTGTTTTCTTCAAGATAAATAATTTTAGTTGGGAATTCGTATTTTTAAATTGAAAAGTAATTTTTTCAAACTGAAAATTCAATTGCATTCTAGAAAATTCGTTTTTTTTTTAATTCAAAAATAATTGTCTTAAATGCAAATTCAACCATTACATTTTTTTTTTTAAATTGATCTTTTTAGTAATAAAATACAATTATTCAGTTAACAATTTTTGAAACGAAACAAATATAAACTAAAAATTATTTAAATAAAATTTGGACTAACATTACATTTATTGTTCAAACTATTTAGTTGAAAATGTATGGTATTTTTTGGAAACTTCGTCTTTACAATTTAAAATGAATCTTTATGGTTGCATAAACTATTCAACTATTTGGTTACTTTATGTATTTTGTTGAAAATTCGTCTTTCCTGGTAAAAAATTTATCTTCTTGGTTGAAAATTCAAGTATTCGATTAAAAACGTATGAATTTCGTTAGGAATTCATCTTGTTTAAGTAAGCTATTATTCAATAAATATACGCATTCTATAATTATTCACATCACTCTAAATGAAAATTGGACAAAAAGTGTAAACATTTTTAAAAAACCGTAATTGAATATTGAACGAAAAGTGGAAATTTTTTGTTATTCTAAGAGCAAATTGCTAAAAATAATAATAAATTGTTCAAACGATTTATGTCAATATCTAGACATCAGCATAAAGTAGTATTTCATGTGTCGGGAACAATTTGCATAAAAAACACGTAAAAATCATAACTAGCGCCAAAAACTCGCAAAACTCATTTTCCACTTATGGGGCTTATTTGGGACCCTATAAAACATACTCATGGGGGTGATATTTATAAAATAAGGTTCTGCTCATATTACATGGATGATTGTGGAGATAAATGTTGAGCTTCAACTCGATTCAACTAAAATTGACGATTCTGAATAAAATTTACAAAAACGTATTTTTTTGTTATGGGAAATACGTGTTAAACTTAATGTGACTTGCGCCACCTCTATATATTAAAAAAATTGATTTATTTTTGGGTGGATTCGAACAAATTTCCTGGCGATATGCATGAAAATTCAATAAAAAAAATTCTGGTGCACCCTACTCTACATGCCAAAATTGGGATCACTGGGCGAAGACGCCAGACAAAAAGCTATACGAATACAATAGGTTCATCAGCTAATTTTTTTTTATTTTTGCATATTGAATTATATGCTCTAAAATCACTAATAATGCCAGCATAATGTGAAAAAAAAACTTTTTTTTGAATTTATATTTGAAACAGAAAAGTTTGGACACATTTAAAATTCCTATTTCTTTCGCACCCATTCCGCCATCTTGATGTGACGTAGCCAGCCGCCAAACATTTGTAAATAAGCCGGGCGATTCACGTTTTTTCATAAGAATGCGAAAAAATCAACGCTTCCATTGGTCTGTCAAAAATCCAGGGAAATTATTTATATCTATACCCAAAGGCGAGGAATGAAAAAAATGGTAGAAAATTGTTCGGCGTGACATGTGCCCTACCACATCTTTAACACCAACAGTATATTGTTGCAATGATCATTTCAATGCTATAGTTGAATATATTTGTTTGTTTGAATAGAACAACATATTCAAAATATGACTTTTTAATAACATAAAGTTCTCAATTGACTGATGTTCAACGGTGTTATATATATGGGGTGCCGGGATGTATATGAGCTATGAGCTCGCGAAATCAAATCGTTTATTCATGCAAAAAGTATTATAAAATAAAATATTCATAAGAGTAATTATGAATTTTATAATTTTGAATTTTATAACAATTTTATAGAAGTATTTGTGAAAGTACTTATAACAGCAACTATAAAAATGTGAGGTTAGGTTTTCTGAATTCAATATTTCATATATGTTACGATTCGCCTAAAGCAATTATCATTCTAAACTAATAAATTAAATGAATGAAAATAAATGTTCCAAAATGTTATCGTAATTTATGCCGTTTACTTATTTTTTCGCTTTCACTCCTCGAGTGACAGCAACATTGAAACTGGAGCTCTTCGCGAAGGAATCGCTAGTTATAAGTGTACTCACTTTTGGAAAATTATCCAAACTGGCTTTAACATATCTAGGCATATTGCTTTTTCATAAAAATAAACCCATTTTGCCAAAAAACGTTGATAATTAATTATTTCGATTGTTTTTATCAAACTGACCATTTATTTTGTTCGGTTTTGACGGCGCGTGACGTCACACCACGTGTTTCGAGCCGTGAGGGCGCCACATGTTAACACTTATTAATAGAAATTAAGATTTAGTTTCACATCTTAATTCTCTGGGAGTCAAAGTTTATAAATAACTCAACTATAAGGCAAACAAAATTCCTGTGGATGACCCTATTGCACGAATAGGAAGGAATTGGGGAACATAATATTTCAGAATATTTGTGAATATTCAGGAATACTTCCGAATATGTAGCAATATGAGAAAATATTTGGGAATATGAAGAACATCAAGAATATCTAGAATATATGGAAATATTTCGTGAGTGTAGGGGAGAATGGTATATGGTGTCCGTGTGGGGCATGGTTTCAAATACAAAAAACGCCCACGTTTCTTGATTCCCATATATTTTTTTTGCATAAAATGACTTCCTTTGTTTGGAAAAATTGTGTTATGATGAAAGTTTTTTTCAAAATACGTGTCAGAAGAGATATTATGGAAAGAACAGTTTTGACGGAAACAGATGGAAAAGTCTTTGACAGTTAATGTATTTCTTTTAACTTCTGGTATCATAAATTTGATTTTAGAAACGTTCTCAATGTACTAAAATTAATAAAATCTTGAAATATGATGCACGGGGCATGCTGTCTGGAAAATTTTGTGGAGATGGTAACAGTGCTTGATGACAGGTCGGTAATTTGATCGATAATGTAGAAAAAGCCAGAAATTCATTTATGTCTGTTCTGTCTAATATTCTGTCTGATTCTGACTGATATTCAAGAAGTAAGAAGTTATAACTAGGATTTGTGACATACTCCACTTTCAATGATAAAAAAACATTTATTTAGTGTTGATCATGTCTCGAGTAATTTTTTTTCGTTACATTATACTTTCAAGAATTATTATATCCTACGCTTTTCATTCTGAAACGTTCATATTCATGGTATAAACCGTGAGTAATATGACGGACACCATGCCCCATGGTATGGGGTACGCTGGCCCTAATATAGGACAAACGAATTAATTAAATATCATAAAATTACTTCGTAAAGAACGGAGTCAAGTAATGACATATGTAACCTGATAATGTGAGCTTCTCAAAAAAAAATATAGACATAACAATCACGTTCCAATTAAAATTTAAAGGACATATCATTCAAAGCCTGCCACCATACCCCACTATTCCCTACCAGGAATATCGCAATGGTAGACCCCTCGAAGGATAATAGTCGCAAAAGCGATATTTTTAATATCTTAATTTTCCTTTAGATTTAAGTGAGATTTTCAATCTGCCGTACTTGGCACGATTCCCACAAGCAGGAGAACAAAGGGTGATGTAGAGTGTATCTGCGTACAAGCATGAACTACAGCGAAGTGCAACAAAGGCTAGGAGAATTGACCATGTGTCGTTAAATCACTACGTTTCCTGATAATAAGTGCTAAGTCCTTATCTCGACTCGGCGATCTTTTCTGATTTCGTAAGGAACGGCCGGCCGACGATGTGCTCGTTATAGTTTCCTACGGTCATAGGTATGTACTCGTACTCAGCTCGCTTATACGAGTACGTACCGACTGCGAGTTCTCGTGCACCGGCTGGCGACACGCACCGGCGATAATATCTTTAATTACCTGCACCTTCGTTGCAGAAAGAGACAGATAGTGAGAGGAGTTCCACTCAGAGCGGTCTCGGCCACTGACTCCGATTTTATGCGACTCTAACTACCAGGGCCGTAGAATACAGATTCGACTTTGATATGTCATACCTGCCGTCATTTGGAAGAACACCGTTAACTGCACAATCAACGAAGCCGAGAAAATACACAAAAAATTTCAAATCTTCATTCGAGTGTTTCAAAGTAGCTTCGTTACTATGTTAAAACATATGGGTCTGTCACGATAACGGGATGATCATATTTAACTCGCCGTTTATGTGCTTTTAAACATCCGTACGTTCAGAAACACTGTAAATAATCAAAATTGAATGGTTTTTCAATATATCAAAATGTATTTAGATATTTTTTTTATGCCGACATAAGCTATTTTGTCGACAAAAAAAAACATCACGTGCTTCCTAAACTATGACCCAAGACAGATTTAGGTGTAAACATCTTCGGTAAACGTTAACTGAAGTTGAAATGTCGTTGAGTTGATAAACTGTGAATATAGATTAAGTCTTTATTTACAAAATTGAACAATAGTTCCACTCTTAACAATAGAATAATAATAAAATTGATTTTATAAGAAGATTATAAATCTTTTCTTAATTAAATAATTTATAGATTTGCACGTTAAAAATTGAACTATTCCAATTCGAAAGCCTTAGTAATTAATGAAATGTTTGCATCCGATTTAAACTTCAAAAGCTTTTTTCAATTTTCAAAAACATTTTGATTAATATATTCATAATTAAATACTTTTATTGAATTTCCAATCCTATTTAAATATTATTGCATTCTAAAATACTCCATTTTTCAAGCATTTGGTTTGAAAATTTTTAATTAAAAAATTTTTATTTCAATATTTAACAATATTTGACGGTTCATTTGAAATGAGAAATTATAAATCAAACATTCAAAAATAAACTAAAGAAAATTGAATTATTCAAAATAACATAAACCTCGAATCGTTCGAATTTCAGGGTGCTGAATGTTAACTTAAAAATTTGCATTGTTTCATTTTTTTTTAATTTTTAATTTTTAAATGCCATTTTTCAGTCTAGATTTTTTAAGAAACAACTTATAATCACTAAATTTCGGAAATAATATAATTTTGAATACTTACAAATTTCTCTGAAAGAACTCTGGACACGGTTTGAAGTTCGCTATATCTGTTATAATAAATTTAAAATAAGAAAGTAAAAATGAAATATTCAGAAATAAACAAATTGAAATTGAATTATTTAAAATAGAATAAGCCTTGAATCATTTAAATTTCAGAGTGCTGAATGCAAACTTAAAAATTTGCATTGTTTCATTTTTTTAAAAATTTTTAATTTATAAGTGACATATATGAATTCCAATGTTCGCTGAAAGAACACATTGTGTCGCACTTATGTTACGCATCTACATTTAGCATTAGGCTAATGATATTTCATGAAGAAGAATATTAAAAATTAAAATTTGATTATGAAGGATTCATTATTATGACACTTATCATTATTATTATACATCAAAGTACTCGAAACTTATAAGAAAAATATTGAAAATTGTTTCTTTTTTTCAAATTAGACACAGCATATTTTCCTCCTGTTTGTAAATAATTTACAATTGTTCAAACAATTATTAATCATTTGAGAGAGAGGGAGAGAGAGAGAGAAGCAAGCCTCCGTTCTGTGACATGAGACACAGCGCGTGTGTCAGAGGCCTGCGTTACACTTTCTAGTCGTGGTTTCATTTGAATCAGGCGCGTCTCTCCATATCGAGGTCTAAGATGTTTAGACATCAAAAGGAGAGTTTCACGCACATCAGCTGTCAATTGAGATGGGAGGTGACGAGACCTTGCGAAGGGGTAGGTATTCGACGAACATTATTTTTGTGACCAATACATTACTATTTTTTAATTTTGTGACTTACATAACATGTGTCAACATAATAGCTTATGTCGGAACGAACAAATGTCTAAATACATTTTGATTTATTGAAAATCATTCAATTCTAATTATTAACAGTCTTTCTGGCCGTACGAAAAAAAATCAAATTGCCTCATTTATCGTTCAATTAAAGATTCCAATAGTTTGTTGAAAAAAAAAAAATTTTTCAGCCAAAACAGAGGTGACGCCTCTATTCTGCAATTGCACCTTGAAAGGTTTATGTGTCAGTTGTAAATAGAAAATTAATCCCTTTTGGTTGAGGATTCAGCAATTTTGTTGAAAATTCGTCTTTTTGGGTTAAGTTTGAAAATTTGAAAAGTTCTCACATAAAACTGTTTTGTAGAAAATTCAACTGTTTAGTTTAAAAATTTTACGATTTAGTGGAAATTATTTTTCATTCTTGTTTCGACATTCGGTTTTTCCGTTTCAAAAGTTATCTCTTTTAGTGAAAAAATCTCATCTTTTTTTGACTGAAAATTCAACTATTTTGGTAGAAAATTAATCTAATTTGGTTGAGGCTTCTGCTATTTTGTTGAAAATTCGTCTTTATCAGTTGAATTTAACTGTCTTCGATCTCAAATAAAAAACTTGTTAGTTCGAAATATCATCTATTATATTTTTCATTGAGAATTCTTCTATTTTTTTTTGTTTGAAAATTCATATATTTTTCAAAAAATTCAACAACTTAGATTGGAGATTCAACTATTTTGTTAAAAAGTCATGTATTTTGTTGAAAATTTAAGTATATTGGCAGAAGGTCAAAATTTCATCAAAAATTCACTTTTTTGTTGGAAATTCAACTCTGTAGAAAATACGTGTTTTTGGTTTGAGAGTAGTAGGAAATTCAACGATTTGATTGGAAATTAACCTTTTTATGGAAAATTTATATTTTCGGTATGAAAATTCAACCATTTGGTTGAAAATTCAGGATTTGGTCAGGAATTTAACTATTTTGGCAAAGAGTCCAACTTTTTTGAAAATTAACTTTCTTGTTGAAAATTTGTCCTTTTGGCTTGAAAACTAATTTTTTTCCGGCAAAAAAAAATTTCCCATTTTTTGATTAAAAGAATAGTTGTTTGGTTAAAAGATGTGACTGAAAAATCTTACTTAAATTAATACCTATTTCTTTTTTAATTAAGTTTTTATGATTTATCATCTTAGTTATTTCAATTTTGAAATTATAAAATGAAGTTTTTTCGAACTCTCAAGCCTGTGATATGTGGAAAATGACCTCCATTTTTTAACAAAATTTCCAAAATTGTACTGGAACTAGGAGAAAAGATTTTTTCTTCACTGCAAGACACTATATGAGACAAATTTTTTAGTGTAGAATTTAAATCTGTCGAAAAAAATTGCGCAGCATATTTCATTTTTGAGAAAAATCCGGTTAAGAATAGAAAAGCCAATATGGAGAGACTCAACTCAGAAATATGATGGTTACTAGACAAATTTGATCATGTTTAGGTTTATAAGTTTGCTGAACCCAAATATGAAGTCAGAATTTCAATATAAAAAATTGAGGGTCCAACATGGCGAAACGAAAATTGGGCAAATTTGGGCAACTTTACAAAATTGTCCATGTTTATGGTTTCGAGATCACTGAATCCAAATCTACGTAAGCCTTTTTAAAATGAAAATTGTCAGGTCAATTGTGGCAGAAAAGAATTAGGGAAACACTGTAAACTTCACGACACTGGTAATACTTACATTTCTGAAATTTACTTAATTTTTTTCCCGTCTTTTTTTTTTAAATTCTGATGTCAGATTTCCATTCTAGCGACCGCGAAAACCTAAATTCAATTTCAAATCATTTGCAATTCAAAGTTCTGGAAGTTTGAAGAGTTAAAATTAACAATTCTTAAATTCTGAAATTATAGGATTTCAAATTACAAATTAGAGGACACTTGGGGTCACTGACCCTACGGGCTTTCCGATTTTTTTCCAATTTTCTACTTTTTTTCATATATTTTTTAAATATTTAAATTATCACTGGCACATTCGGAATATTTTTTCCTATTTTGTATTATTCCAACATCAATCATGATTTTTTCAGCTAAAAGTATCTGGAGGTATATTTGAAGGGGTTTTCCTTGATGGATATAAGAAAGGTGCTAGATTAATTATATGAACATGAGACTTGTAATGCGAGCGTATTTTTAAAATTAGAAAAAACGTCAGATTCTATGTGAATTATTTTCAAAAACATAAGATATTGTATGAGACTCTTCGTATTATTCTAAGAAAAATTATTTCAAGCTCTGATAAACTATAACTCAAAACTTCAACTTTGTGCCTCTTTTACTGTTATAATTTTCAAAATGTTCCACCTGTAGAATATGTTCTATAATGTTAATGAAGTTCGCATAATTGATCAATTAAAGATAGACCTAAAATGTTGTCAAAAATATCTCGTATAACAGAAGAGGCATCATATTGTATACATATAAAAAATATAATAATCATCAAAAAATATTATTGATAATTCGGGATAAGAACAATTTCATGCCTAAGATAAATTCTGCAGCTTGCAAATATTTTTTTGTGATGGTTTCACAAAGTAATTCAGAACGAAAAATTGTTCTGAGGGCAGATGGTATTCAATGATGTCACAAATTACCTGCAGATTAGTGACACAGAACAGCAGATATTCAGATAAATAGTGTAAGCAGTTGCGTAAACATCTAAACACGTACGCTTTGACGGTACGCACCGAACAAGTTCATTAAATTTTGCCAATAGCTTGGCCATTTACGTTTTATGAGTGATTCTCAAATTTGGGAGTGGTTTAGATGATTTAAAAACGGTCGTACTTCAGTGGAAAGTGAAGAAAACCGCACAATTTGTGGAAAAGTGGACTGACTCCTTCAATTCTCCAACAAGCCTGCCCATTTATCGCAGCTTATTCAGCAATTTCTGGTGTTGCTGAAGGTGACTTTAAGGAGTGCTTCCGAAAGTGGGAGAAACGCTGGAAAAATCTTGTGGGTCAAAAGGAGACTACTTTGAAGAAGGTATCATCTTCGTTGACCAAATGAACTCTTATTCCTGGTACACCACAAGGTCGGATACTTTCCGGATAGACCTAGTACAATCTGGTTTGATTAACCCGGATATTTGTAGGTTGGCATCGTAAAAAGTACTTGTTCAATCCAAAATCCGTAATATGTACTTTTTTTCGTGTTCTGCGGACTTTCTTACTTTCGACAAGCTGCTCGTGAGTACAGCCCTGATAACCACTATCCGTTCTCCAGTGTGTCGTTGGCCGAAGCCACCAAGAGTTCGACCCGTTTACCGATGTTAAATGCGTCCCACGATATTCTGAGACGCTTACTAATGCTTGCTTCTTTACAACTATGTATCTGTATTTGCAGCTACCGCGATGCAAATGCGGGGATTCCGCGGCGTTTACGCTGTAATGAAACCACTTTGCGCGGATGAATATTCTTTGGTCAACACGTAAGCTTCGCCTCTTTTAATCTTTCTTTCATTTCTTATTCCCAACTTTTTTATTGTTTTTTTTTTATTATTTGTTTTTTTCTCGTGGTCGCGTCCTCGTCGTCGTTGTCGTTCCACACGAGCGCTGCCGCGAGCGCGGCACTTAATGAAATGTCACAGGTGTCCTACCGATTGCCAAGCTAAATGCCGCTCTCTTCTCATGTGCCTTCTCGGTCAGCCGTAAGCGATTTTGTCGTTGCGTTGCGAATAAAAAAATATAATCTTGGAATTTTGCCTTTCTTCGTGCAATCGTGATGAATGGGGGTCATGCAAAAATTAAGGGGCACTGTATGGTAAAAAACGCAACTTCATAATCTTGTTAAGGAGATCATCAGGATTGAAATCTTTAAATTGACTTGTGATCGAAATTGAAAAGAAAGAGGCTCTTCTACTGAAGAAAGTTTTTTTTACAATCAAATCGTTTTTCAGGATATTTAAGGACATCACGCGTAGAAAATTATAGGGGCAGACTTGCGCACATTTCCAAAAATAGCCATGGCGTTTGAAAGTATCAAAACCGAAATGTTTCGCGCATTTTCAAAAATATCAAGAGTGTTTGAAAGTATTAAAAAGAAAAAATGTACATTAAAAACAAATCATTTCTTTGTCATCATCTCGAGAATTTTTAGAAAATTTCAAAATTAGCGCTAGATTAGCTCGTCCAGACTAGCGCTTAAAAAACTGTTTGATCGCTAAATCCAAATTTTGTTTTCCTTCGATAACTATAAATAATGAATAGTGGCAGAGTGAGTCATTTTGTTATTTACGGGGCCTTTCATAAATTACTTAACAGCTTTTTTTGGAGAGATTTTCAGTAATTTCAAAGGATTATCAAGGTTTCAATAAGGTATTTTGAGGGATTTCACAATATTCTAATGATATTTTGAAGAAGTTATGCACCAGAATTCAGGGATTTTGAAGATTTGGAGAGGTTTTGAAATATGTCAAGGTACTTCGAAATGTTTCAAAAGTATTTACAGATTTAAATATATTTGGAAGATTTTAGGATACTTTGGAAGATTTAGAAGAATTTCAATAGATTTCAAGACATTTCAAAGGATTTTTAGGACTTGAGGGTATATTAAAAGATTCCAAGAAATTTTTAAGAGCTTCAAGAAATTTTAAGGGATTTCAAAAGATTTCGGAAGATTGAAAAAATTTCAAAGAATTTCAAAAACTTTTAATAATTTCAAGGGATTTGAACTAATTTCTTGTGGCTTTGAAGACTTCCCTAGAATTTCGAAAAATTTGAAAGTATTTTTAATATTTTAGGATTTTTTGAAGATTCCGAGGGATTTTATATGATATCCGAGGACTTCAGTAATTTTAGATGATTTTAAAGGATTTTATAATATTTTAATAAAACTCTTAAGAATGTATTCACAAGAATTGAAACATTTCAAAGAATTTCAAATATTTGAAGAGGTTTTCAATATTTCAAGGTATTTCGTGAAGGTTTTAAACAATTTAAGAGATTTTAAATAATTCGAAATATTTCAGGATATTTCAAAAGATGCCGGAGAATTTCAATAAAAAAGTGAACAAATTTCAAGGGTTTCAAACGATTTTGAAGAATAAATAAAGATTTCAAAGAATTTTCAAGGATTCTTAGGGTTTCAAGGGATTTAAAATGATTTCTCGCGGTTTTAAATAATTTCCTTGATTTTCGGAACATTTGAAAGATTTTCTTAAATATTTTCAGGGATCTAGACGAATTTTATAAAAATTTCCTAGGATCACAAAGGATTTCATAGGAATTCTTGGGTTTTCAAGGGTTGTCAAGGAATTTTTAAGAATATCCGATTTGAAAAAATTTATTGGCAATCACTTTGAAATTTCAAAGAATTTCTAATATTTAGAAAGATTTTCAATATTTTGAAGAATTTCTAAAGATTTAAAAATATTCAAGAAATTTGAATGAATTCAAAGATTTTAGGATATTTCAAAATATTCCAAGGAGCTTCACATATTTTAAGAGCAAAGGATTTTGAAGATTTTACAGTATTTTGAAAGGTTCCACTGGATTTCCAATACCTTCATCAAATTTAAAGAAATTTCAGAAGATTTTAGAGGAATATAAATATGTCAGAGTATTTAAAAAAATTCCAGCGAATTGTTATAAAATTTAAAAAACTTGAAGGAATTTCAAAGAAGTTCTTCACAAGATTTAAGGGATTTTGAAATAATTTAAAGATTCACAGAGATTTTCAAATATTTCATGGTGTTTCAAATGATTATAGAGAACTAAAAAAATATTAAAGAATTTTTAAAAATTGGAATAAAAAAAAGATTTTTCACAACTTTTGAAATCATTACCAACAAAGAAAGTCATTCAAACATTTCTTAAGTTTATCCCAGATTTTTTGACAAGTTAAATGGGAAGTGAACATATATAAAAACTTTAGTTAATATAATTGTTGTCAAAAATAAAAATAGTCTAGTAAAATATAAAAATACGTAATTTGATAAAGAATTCGATAAAATTGTCTACTTTCGTAACATATTACATTTTACTAACGTTAATTTTGATTGCAATCGTTTTTTAGAATGCATAAGAGATGTCAAATAAGTAGATACATATTCTAGTAATTACAAAATATGTAAAAAAGCTTTACATGAATATTTTTTACGAAGTATTCAGATTTTCATACGATCTGATTTTAATTTCTCAATTTTTACTGTTGAAATTTACTTTTTTGACTAAAATGTAATAACTATTTCTTTTTTGGTTAAAAATTGATTTCTTCAAATTAAAAATTCAACTACTTGTGTAAAAGTTGAACCACATTGTTCAAACATTTTTTTGAATAGATATTCATCCCTTTGCTCAAAGAATTAACTATTTTCTTGAGAATCCGTTCTTTATTTTAAATTAATTATGTACCCAAAAATGTAACTTTTTCATTTTTTGTTGAAAATTTATTTTTTTAGATGAAAATTCGGCTTTATTGGTAGAAAACTACTTTTCCATCATTCATTTTCTTTTGTCGAAAACAATAGTTTCCCGTAAAAAATCAATCTTCTTATTTGAGTATTTGCCGTTTTGTGGAAGAATTCCATTTCCAAAATTGAAAATTCAACTATTCAGTTAAAAAGTAACTATTTTGTTAACAATTTAAGTATTTTGTTGAGATTCCTTTTTTTCATAAAATATATTAAATACTATAATTTTCGTCACGAATTCATCTTTCGCTCAAAAAATCAACTTATCGTGTTGAGAATTCAACTAGTTTTGGTTCGATTTTAATATTTCTTGTTTCAAAATTCGACTATTTGATTGAAATTTCATATTTCTATGTAGGAAATTTCAGTATTTGATTGAAAATGAAACTATATTCTTGAAAATTCAAGTATTTTGTTAAAAAGTAATCCTGCCTGAGCGAAAACTCAACTATTTTGTTGAACATTCCTCTAGCTGGATATAAAATTCGTCCTTTTGGATTGTGAATTCATTATTATTCGTTAAAAATTAAACTTTCTTCTGAAAATTTCAGTTATTTGGTTGAAGTTCGATCTTTCTTGACTGGAAATTCGATCATATGGTTGCAAATTCACCTTTGTAGGAAACGAAATTTAGCTTTTGTTGAAAATTGAATAATTTGGTTAAAAATTCAACAATTTCGTTCGAAATTGAATTCTTTTGTCGAAAATTGAACTATTTTGTTAGAAAGTCATCTTGTTCGGTTGGAATTCAATTGTGTTCTTCAAAGTTCGTCCTTTTGGTGTGAAAATTCATCTTTTATTGTAAAAAAATCAATTTTTTATTGAAGTGAATAAATAAATCATTAAACTGTTGTCGAAGTTAAAGAAATCAAAGGAAGGTGAGAAAATTCGAAATTTTTTCAGTTGTCGCTTCCAGATTTTCCACCGTTTTGAAATGAACAATGACCCCAAAACTATTTTCAGTCCATAAAATTAAATTTGGGGATTGCATGAGAAAATTAGCATATGACACTTGGAAAATTTTTTTCCTATCCCGGAAAACCTGGAAATGTCCCTAATTTTTTTTTCACAGAAACCCTAGACATCTTGATTAATCTCAAAATCAAACCCACAATTTCGAGTGGCATGAAAATCGCGATAAATTCGTAACAGATTCTTCCCGCGTATCAAACTTCCTCTAACCGACTTTTCACTTAACCTTTAATTAAAAACGGTTTCACAACTCTAAAAGCTGCTCAATGAGTCTCGGACGTATCTGATTGTCGTTTATCTTAAAATCTAATGTCATCGATTGAACTTTTCCTTGACAAGCCTAACGGTAATCCCATTTTTTAAAAAGAGAATACTTTTACCGCCTCTAATTTACACCGCTATGTGCAATAAAATTTTTCTCAGCTTTATTGCTGTGAGTAATAAATTTTTCTGAGTAGGACGTATGAGGACTAAAAATCAGTGAGCGATCGCGTGCGACCGTGTAGTACAGATAGTAGTACTCTGTTGCTTTCAGCTGCCTCGCGTAGGGTGATGAGTTATGGGATTCATATGTACATGTCGGTAGATCGGCATACGGACGTTTACGGTCACCTTCGAGAACAGCTACCCTGGATTGTGTTTACATCGTAGACTACCTGCATCCAAGTGCCATACATGGAATTTTTTTTTCAATATATATATATATATATATATATATAAACCATCGGTTATCCGTCACCGATCATTAGCCACGTCACGAAGAAAATTCCTAAGATATTCCCGTCCGAGGCTGATCAACGATTGTGGTTCCTGTTGACCTACGATATCGATCTTGCAAGATTGATCATTCAATCGAGAATGACAAAAGTTTTCGTTGCAATATTATTCTTATCATTATCATTGTTATGCAACGGGAGAGGCTTAGGAAGATCATATACTCTGAGAATATTCAATGATGGGAAGCAACTAGATAGTTTTGAGTAGGGGAAACTACCCTACAGTAGATAGGGAAAAAATCAACAGCATTTAACTGCATCAGTTTCCAAAAGTAAAGAAGGATGATCATCGTTAAATAAAGCTTATGTGTTCAATTAAATATTCTTATCGAAAAAAATATCACGAAATTAATTAGATAGCTGTATTAAACATTTTTATTAGACCAGGTCAAGGGTACGATTTTGACACCTTTGTCCATCAATAGATAATCGTTTCTGGTATTGCTCCTGGGCAAGCTAGAATACTCAATTCTGGATAATTATAATTTATCATTAGTATACTTACAATTAAAATCAATTTATTGAGTAAATTATAGTTGAAACTACGATTATTTTACAAAAAATGCAAAAGTTTACGTTATTGACGTTTATTGATTTCTGATATTTCGTAAGGTTGGTGCGAATGGTACAAGATGTTATATCTTCATACAATTTAACCTGACTTGCGATGGCAGAGAAGTGCAGCTTTTTTACGTACCTTAATCCAAAAAATTATATCTTTCCCGAAAGGCTCCTTGAAACACAATTAGAATTCATGAGCTTTTTAATAAATAATAATTTACACTATTTTGTTAGTTTATCATTTGAAATAATTTGAATTTAAAGACTTCACAAATCAAAATAAGGAAACACAACCTTTAATTTGAAACAACCGCGAGACAGTCGCAGAGCTGCCAGTTTTGACAGAGAATTTCTTGTAATTTTCCGATTATCTACACTGTTAAAAATGTTTGGAATTCTCCAACAATTCTATAATACAAGCGTAAGGCAAAGTTGCAAACACGGTATTGGAATGCCGAAATTGCAATACATGTATTGTAGCGTGTATAAGTCGAAAATTGTGCGCATGCGCCTCATCCGACCCATGTATCGCTGCATGATCCGTTGCATTTGAAAACTACAACATTATGTATTGTAGCGTCACCCTACATTTCGGAAATAAACTTCTAATACATTTAGTGGAAGAATTATGCCGGAATGTTTAAAAGTGTACTGTTGGTTATCTACTGTGGGAAAATGTAATATCCAATAAAATGTCCTTAAATATTTATAAATATTGAATAAAAAAAACGTTGTATTTATTAATATTGTTCATTAAACTTCAAGCTTTGATTCTATAAACATGTCATGACAATGTTTCATTAAGTAAAAAAGTATGAATATAGAAGAGGTGAATTTTTTTTCAGGTTAAAAATAAATTATTTGCTCTCACGCATCAATTAATTATAAAATTTCAATAAAGTTCGTCAGAAGATATAGTATCCTTGCTGAAACGTTATACTAACAAAAGTAATGAACATTTGTTGTCAGTTTTCCAGTTAATTAAGATTATCTACTGTAAATCAATATCTGCTGTAGGGTGGTTTCCGCTACACCAGAACCGCGGTTTAGGGCTCCGCAGTTTAAGAGTTCCTAGAACTGCTGGCCAGTAGCGGAGCGATGCGATGAAAACGGGCAGTACATTCAGTTGATAAGTGCGTCAGCTGTCACCACATGCCTCACTTTGTTTTCAGTGTTTAGCAAGGTGTTCCGATTTCGGTTGTGTTTCGGTTGTGTTACGATTTGTACAAATTCCGAAGGGAAATGAGAGACAGCGTTTGTGGTTTGAAGAGAAATCTGAGCTTGCAGGTCAAGTGAAAGCAGTCAGCTGGCGAAGCTGATTGGAACTATAAGGTGAAAAATTATGAACACCAGAACAAGAAGTCGTAAAAAACCAGCAATAATACGGTTTTGGAGGCTGCTCTGATAGAATCGTTTAAGAGAGTGAGAGACAGAACCCGCAAACGTCCGAAAACGTTTAAAGGGAGTAAGTAGGAAAAGCATTATTTTTAGGTATAACGGATTGCTGACACTGCAGTTTTTCTTCAAGTTCAAATTATTATATGTATCAAATAACGAAATGGACGAAATTTAAAAAATATTTTTCACTACGGAGAACAATCGAAGAGGAATGGTTCACACGGCCCTGACTGTTTACGTTCGGATTCCCCCGATTTAGGATCAAGGCTATTTGCAGGCTACCTCAGACATCGGCCTTGAACCAAGGGTTTGGTGTCGTTAACTGTAAATACTTACTTTTTTTGGTAACGATAGTGGTAAAGAAGTTAAGGTCCGTCTATAAACTATGTTATCAATTTAAGGGGGTTAGGGGCGAAGCTAGAAAACATAGTTATTAACAGGAGTGGGGAGAATGTCAGTGGAAGTAATCTTACGGACTTAGATGAAATTTAGTTGTCATCTTCTTTGGTCAGGAATTCAGCAAATTGGTTAAAAGTTGAACTACTTTCTTCAACATTGATTTTTTCCTGTTGTAAATTCATTTTCTTGGTTGGAAATTTAACTTCTCCATTTTTAGAAAATTAATCTTCTGGGTTGAAAAAACATCTTCTGGGTTGAACTCTTTGGTTGGAAATTTATTCTCTCAAGATTCATCATTTTAGTCGAAAATACATGTCTTTTGTTACAAATGTTACTATTTTGTTGAAAAATCCTTATTTTTCTGGTTGATAATTAAGTAGTTTAACTAAAAATGTAACTATTCCCTTTTAGTCAAGAATCTTATTAGTTGAAAAATCATCCTTCTTAATTAAAAATATAACTTTTTATGTAAGCATTTTTCTAATTTGATTGAAAACTCAATAATTGGGTAGAATATTAACTTTTTTGTTGAACTATAATATTTTCGGTTTCATTTATTTTAATTTAATTTATTTTTTTTATTTAATATATATATTTTAATTTTTCCATCTTATTTATTTTATTTTTTATTTCAGCATATTTTCATCATTTTCTAGATAATTCGTCCTTCTGCCTTTAAAATTCCACACTTTTGTTGAAAATTGACTTATTCTGTTGAAAACTCGTGTTTTTGTTAGAACATAATTCTTCTTATTGAAAGAGTTTTTTTATAATTCAACTATTTGGCTCAAAGCTTATTTTCTTTAGTTGAAAATTCAACTAATTGGGCAAATGTTTAACTAGTTTGTCAAGAACTAAATTTTATAAGATTCACTCCCTTGGTTGGAAATTTAAATATTTCAATGGATAAAAATGAATCTTTTCGGTTAAAAATCCTTCAAATTCAGAAATATTATTTTATAATAAAAAATGTCTGTTGAGGATTTAACTATTTTATTCGAATTTTTTTTTTATTTTTGGTTGAGAATTCATTTTTCAACTAACTACGTGACTATTCCAATTTGGTTGAAAATCAATATTTGTATTGATAATTGATCTTTCATAGTTAAAAATTCATGTATTTTGTTAAAAATTTCTCTTCTTGGGGCAAAAATCTTGTTGGTTTATAATTCATCCTTTTCGATCAGAAATATAACTAGTTGTGTATATGTTAATCTAATTTTATTGAAAATTCGATACTTTGATTGAATTTTGAACTTTTTGTTCAAAAGTCATATTTTCGGTTTGAAAGTCTAACCTTTTTGTAGACGATTCGTCCTCTTGGTTTTAAAATTCAACATTTTGGTTCAAAGTTCATATTTTTTCAGTTAAAAATTCAACTACTTCGTCAAATGTTGAACTAGTTTGTTGAAAATTCATTTTTTTAAGATTCACCTCCTCAGTGAAATATTTAAAAAATCCTAATAAACATTAATCTTCCCGCTTAATAATCCTTTAATCAGTTGAAAACTGATATTTTTATTAAAATTTGATCTTTTCTAGTTGAAAATTGATGTGTTTTGTTGACAATTCGTGTTTTTAGGTTTAAAATGAATTTTTTTGGTTGAACATTAATTCGTTTTATGTTATAAATGAAACTAATTGGATCTAGATTAATCGGGTTTTGTCGAAGATTCAACAATTTGGTAGAAAATTAAACTATTTGGTTAAAAACACATCTCTTTTGGTTGAGAATTCAAATAATTGGTTAAAAGTTGAACTAATTTGTTAGAAATTCATATTTTCTAAGATTTATATCCTTAGTAGAAAATTTAAATATTATTTTTTGATGAAAATAACTTTCCGAGTTAAAAAATCATCTTCTGCATTTAACTTTTTTGCTAAAAATCACTTTTTTTTATGATTCATCATATTTTTTGAAAGTTCAACTCTTCAGTTGAAAATGAAACTATTTTACCAGAAATTTGTTATTTTTCCGGTTGAGAATTTATTTTTTTCACTAACAATCCAACGTTTTAATTTTTGGTCAAAAGTTGATCTTTTTTATTTGAAGATTCATGTATTGTCTTGAAAATTCGTATTCTTGGTGAAAAATTAATCTTCCTGTTAAAAAATGTATCCTTTCTGGTTGAAAATGTATTTTTTTTTAGTTCTAAATTAATATTGTTTGTTTGAGGATTAAACAATTTGGTACAGAATTAAACTAATGGGTTGAAATCAACTTTTTCTGTTAAATTTCCTATTTCTGTTTCACATTTAGCAATTTGTTTAAAAATTAAACTATTTTTATAAAAATTCAACTTTCTCGTAGAGAATAAACTTTTTTTTTATTCTGTTGAAAATTCATATTTCTTTAAGATTCACCTCTTTGGTTTAAAATCTAACTTTTCTTTGAAAACTCGTTTTTTTTTAGATTTAAAATACATGCATTTTATTGAAATATGCAATTTATGAAGACAGATAGAATAAGAAGTCACCGTTTAAGTATTTAATCGAAGTGGAGACAAAGAAATAATTTTTTAAACAAATCCATCATAAATTGGTCAAAAGTCGCCCCTCAAGCACAATGAGAGTTCCAATTGTATAAACTGTGTACAAATTTTATGTCCTAAAACACTTATGATTTTCAGAGAAAACATTTATTTAAAAAATTTCATTAAAATCCTTTAGTTAATGTTTATAGTTATAGTTGAAATCGTGATATTATGTTTTTGTTGTTTTTTGTAACAAGATAAAATTTTATTGTTCAGAAAAAATAAAATTCGAAGAATTTTATACATGTTCTTGTAAAAATAGCCAAAATAACGCGCGATAGAGAAAAATGTAACTCAACATTTTTCCAAGAACTTTTTAGAGAGAAAAATTTGTTCTGTTGACTTTATTCGTATCTTGTGTCGTTTTGGCAAATAATGTAAATTTTCTTTTTAAATAAACCAACATTCAGAATTTTTAGTGTTGTTGATCATTTTTAAAACGATATGAATTACTTTTTTCCAATTGGCTACAGATTTTTTTTTAATATATTCAATATTTATTTATATTTAATACATATTTATATATATTTTTAATATAGTCTTCTAATTTTTCCCATGATATCATAGGTATCAAAATATTTTGAGCGGGGACAGGTTGGCTCAGGTGGTAAAGTGCTTGGTCTTTACACCAGTGCAGCAAACTGGTGAGACCACTGTCGCGGGTTCGAATCCTGACGCAGAAAGTTTTTATGTCCATGGATTTTGAATGTATATCAAATTATTGTACTAAACCACGCTCATTGTTAGGTGTCGTGTAATACTTCAGATACGATACGTTTATCATTTTTTTTTCATTTTTGCAAAATGAGTGGACTCGCACTATTTTAATGTATGTATATGAGCTACACCAAATTCTAGCATGCAATTTTTTGTCCGAAGTCTGGCTAAATGACGAATTTGACAATGTGATTTTTTATTCATCAATAAATATTATTTATTCATTCAGGACACAATACTAAAATATTCAAGCAATAATTTGAAATGAAGTTAAACATTAAACCAAATTTTTTCTGATCAAAATATTTCATTATTGTATTTTTAATGAAAAAATAATATTTGGGACGACAAAGAAATAACGAAAAATAAAATTCCCTACACTGTGAATTTCTAGAAAAAGAAAATATTAGAAATAAGAAGTTTCCGAAATTATAAGATTGCTAAAATTCGTTTATTAGTTCATTACATTCATTTATTAATTATCACCAATTTCAATTCATTGTAGACCAGTCTCCTAGAAAAAATAGGCTTTTTCTATACGATCAAATGACAGATTGTGACATTTTTTAATAGAAATTGTTATTAAAAATTACTTAAATTTTTATTTAGTGTCTCATTACCAAAAATTAATCTAGTTATGATATAAACCCATTTATTAAGAAGTTGTTTATCAAATTGTTTATATAAAGCAGTTAATGTCAAATAATGCTAATTTTTTGCTATAAAAACTCTCATGAAAAATCTTAGAAACTAGCGTGGAAAAATGTATATGACAAAAAAAAAACAATAATTAAAAATTTGTTTATATAGTTGTTTATAATGATTAGGTTAAATATTATTAAAAATATTAATGTTCTATAAGTGCAAATGCAACAATTTCAGTTAATAGTTAGTTTCTTTCTGTATTTTTCCTTGAGATAAAAATTCACAAAGCTGAAGTGGCCAATTTTGTCGCTTTTATTGGTTTATATATTTTTGAGCTGTGACAAAAAATGAAAAATCGCAATCCACAATTCTCTTGAAAATTACATGCTGAGAATTTCTAAACGTTGTGAATGAACAAATGTATTTTTCTCGAAAATTTGTATAACCTGACTCAATAAATGAGCCCTGGTTGATGTAATTCGGACGTGCCGGTATTGAATTATGACGTGAGATAGACAAAAAATTGTTTGTTGACTAATTTTGTACTTCAAATTCAACTTTCGACAGGAGTTATTCTATGTTGAATATTTTTAAATTAAACTACATTGTTTAAAATGCGTGTTTTCTGTGAGAATTAATTTTTTGAATGAAAATCTAACTATTTAATTTTCTGATGAAAATATATAATTCTTAGTTGAAAATTCAATTACATGGTTGACAGTTGAACTAATTTGTTGAACATTCTATTTTCTGGTTCAAGATTCTTTATTGCAGATAAAAATTGTTGGGTTGAAGATTCCACTATCTTCTTGAAAATTCTTGTTTTTATTTTGAAAAATTATTTTTTGAACTGGAAATTTAACTATTTTATTAATGGTGAAAATTGGTCTTTCTTAGTAGAAAATTAATGTATCTCGTTGAAAATTTGCTTTTTTCTGTAGAAAATTAGGGTTGTTTTTTGAACTACTTACAAAATTATTCTTAATTGGAAAGTAACTATTCCATTGTTGGTTGAAAGTATAGATTTTTAAGTTGAAAACTCAACTATTTGGTTAAAAATTCATCTACCTTTTTGAAAATTAAATGAATGTGTTGAAAAGTGTCCTTTTTGGTTAAAAAGTCAACGTTTTCTTAAGAATTTGTCTTTTTCAAATAAAAAAATAAATAAAACTTCAAATATTATTGATTTAATTTGTAATCTGTTTTGTTTGAAATATCAAAAATTACATTTTTCGTTAAGAATTCATCTAGTTTGTTAAAAATTATTCTTGTTCGTAGAAAATTTCACAATTTGTTAAAAAGTCATTATTTCATGACAATTCATTATTCTAGTTATAAATTCATTCCTCGGATTGAAACCTTAAATATTTTGTTGAAAATTCGTTTTTTTTTAAATTAAGTTTTCCGACTAAACAATTAACTAATACATTTCTAGTAAAAAATGGATATTTTTCAGTTGAAAATTTAAGTACTTGATTGAAAATTCGTTTTTGTTGGTAGAAGATAAATTTTCTTGTTTTCGATTCAAAATTATAATCT
Source organism: Andricus quercusramuli (assembly GCA_932178445.1). NCBI lineage: Eukaryota > Metazoa > Arthropoda > Insecta > Hymenoptera > Cynipidae > Andricus > Andricus quercusramuli. The sequence continues at coordinate 85,404 of CAKNXH010062124.1, forward strand.
GATTTGGTTGAAGTATTCACTATTGCATTTGTCATCAAGAATTTATCTCTTTCGTGTAAAATTGATTCTTATATGTAGAAAATTGAATAATTTGGTTGAAAAGTTATTTTTTTAATGAAAATTTTTCTTTTCAGTAGGAAATTCTTTTTTTTATTTAATAATTTGACTATTTCGTTGAAAAAAATATGTTTATCTGAAAATTTGAATATTCCACTTGATGATTCATAATTTTGTTTGAAAATTCATCTCTTCGGTTGAGAGCTCAACTATTTCGTTGAGTTAAGTTTTTAAATTAAAAATTTAACTATTTTTGTGTGTGTAGAGAATGTATCTTTTTCAGTTGAGAATGAAACAACTTTGTTGTAAAGTCATTTTTTTTTGTTAAAAAATCAATTATTAAAACTATTACTTTTTTTGCTGAGAATTCATCTCTTTTGGTGGGAAATGAGACTACTTAGTAGAGAATCAAAAATTTTGTCAAAAAGTCCTTTTTTGGAACGAAGATTCTTTATTTTAGTTAAAAATTCATCTCTCTGTTTGAATATTTAATTATTCCGATGAGGAATCATTCTTCCAGTTGAAGATTCACCACTTTAGTTGAGATTACATTCTTTGGTTAAAAATTGAACTATTTTCTTGAAAATTCTTAATTTTTTGTATTGTTTCAAAAAGGTTTGAAAATAGAAAATGTCTCTAATGTTTGAACTTGAATATTATATTGTTCATACACGCTCATTATTGTTATAAAACCCTAATCTAAGAATACAAATTGAGAAAACAAACTCAAAAATTATTAGAGAATATTCAAAAATTATTTTTCCATAGCAATTCGTTGCTACTCATTGGATGAGTGAGTTAGTACTACCAAGCAGATTGGTAGAATACCCTTACTAATTCATTTAGTAACACTTTTACGATTTCATGTAGTAGAAAGTGATAAAATTACTAATTAAACAGCCAGACACAATGCTACTAATTACCTTAGTAAAATTTCTACTGATTTAAATTTAGAGATTAGTTTCTGCAGCCCTGAGTGCAAGCACCTGAATGCACTCTTAGACGATGTAGAGAAAATGTTTATGCTACTACGATTTCAGCAACGACTGTCCTTTCCCGGCGGCTCGCGTGCTATGCCGACGAGGTACAAAATTATAAAAAAAACTCGAATACGCCGATCCTCGAGTGTCTACGATTTACGATAATATTACACGGCCGACATACGTGTAATAATATATGGTGGTCGTTGCGCTGGTGAGTCACCGGCGCGCGGCGCGCGGAGTGCGGATAACTATACTTTCTATATCAAGGGGCTCTCTTTTCTCAGTTTCTCACATTGTTCGCTAGCAGGCGAGCATACTCGAGAGATATCCAAATGGCGTTAAAAGTTAAAAGTTAGTACATGGGTGGGAGCACTTTTTTATATGGCTTATAGGCTTGTGGCCGATTCTGTGGCGGAAGAGACGCACTTTGTTCCGCAGTAGGCCCCTGAGGCCCTAAGCGATCCACCCACGAGGAAGCGGCTACGGCAGGTGAGGTGTCACGAGGCGCGCGAGTAATATATCGTTACCTTGCCTCGTAGGTGGGTGTGCTCCTCTCTTCAGAGTGCACCTCTCAGCTCTCAGCTTTCAGCTTTCAGCTCTCCGCTCTCCGTTTTCAGCTCTCAGCTCTCTTACCGGATAGCCACCTTGGTATTTTGCGAGCCCCTGGCGCTAAGAAAGATCCGAACGAAAAAAGGAGTAATGCCCGTAATGTTTTCAGATTGCCATTAGCAAATGCCAACCGCCGATTCACCTGCCCCTTTTGACTTTGACTTTGCCGTTTTGCCGTCTGCCTGCCAAAGTGGCTGCCGTCCCTAAGATCTCCTTCTACAACTTGAACGTAGTTACACTTCCGCATGGAGAAAAATGGATAGTCAAACTTTGAGTGTCAAAATTTGAATGGTCAGTTTGACTTTTCAGACAGCATCATGTACAATCCATAATTTTTTGCCCATAGTCAAAGAGACTCTTATTTTATGTTCAGCTTAAAAATCCACAGAGTAGCAGCCATACTGTCAGGGATTCTCAAATCGAAACTATAGTATGGTCAAGTTAAATACCCTTTTTTTTACTCCTTTTGACCGCCCGAGAGTCTCAAACTTATTATTAAGGATAATCGAATCGAAACTTTGGTATGGTTTAAGTTAAATATTTTATTTTCAGTCATTTGTACCATTCGAGATGGCAAAACACACGATCAAGAATGATCGAATCGATACTTTGAAATCGTCAAATCGTGCGCGCGCCGGATCATCGATCTTGATCCCGCCACCTCGTAATCCCGCCAAAACTTCACAACGGATTAACGGAAGCGGCCAAGGCGGTTTTTTCAGTATTTTGTTTTATTATTGTAAGTTTGCGTTTTGCGAAGTGTGTAGAAGTCTTGAGACCTCTGGGAACAGACAGTTTTAAGGTTAGGGCTACAGTAATACAATTTTTCAAGTTTTATTTCTGTGATTATTTGATTCATCACTGACAATTCTTTTTAAAATCACTTCATGTAGAATTTGATTCCTTGTCATTTAACGTTATTTTGCAGGATATGGCATTGTCAGGTTGCAGCTACATAGAACCGATAATGTTGGCAATGCAGCGAAAAGATGATCGAGTTATTCCTAGGTAAAATTTTTTGATTGAATTTCACTGTTTCTGACTTTAAATTAACATATTGTTTGGTTTTGATATCTACTATTGAATTATTATAGAACATTGCATTTGAAATTGAATAAAATCTTTAATTCACTAAACGCTTCTAATTATGAATCTATTAATATTAAGTTATTTTCCGATCAAATATAGGTTATGAAGTTTCAATCGGACGGTTTTACTTCTGTTTAACATACTAAGGCTTTCGAATTTAGACAGTTCAATTTCCAACGTTAAAATTTCAAATTGTTTAATGTTGAATAGATTCAATAGACCTACAATAGAAAATGTTTTCAATTAAAGATTTTAGAATTACGCATTGTTCAATTTCAGAGAACGAAATCTATGATGAATCGTTTCATCTTTTAAGCGACGAAGACTTTCGCGATATGTTAAACTTGCAGGGCCAAGAAGTAAATTCATGAAGCATTACAAAGAATACCAGCAATCCGTATGATAAATTCAAGTGAATTTCATTCTGAATTATTTGAATTGAAAGACTCTTAATTAACAGTTTTTCAATTGTAAACTGTGTATTTTCAAAGATTAAAGAAGGGAAAAGAGAACGAGCGTCCAATAATCTATCCATAATTGACTTTCTGAAACTATTTTTTGGCTGCCAATTATAGATTGTCAGCATAAGAATTTTCAAGAAGGGGTCTTTTCAAAACTGCGACATGCTATTCAGAATACTTTTTCTATCTATCTTCAAACAAAACAAACCAAAAAATATTAATTTTCGACAGAAGAGTGGAGTTCTCAAGCTAAAGTCTATTCTTTTAGGAAACATTTGACCTTCATACACGAAAAGATGAATCTTCAACCAAGAAATATGACTTTTTAACCAAATGGTTGAATTTTTGATTAATAGAAAGAAATTAATTTGAGACCAAACAGTTGCATTCACAACCCTATCGTTTAAATTGTAAGTAAAACAGAGGAATTTTCAACAAAATAATAGAATCTTCAATCAAGTAGTTGAATTTTGCTCTACCATATAATGATAAAAATGTTTCTATTGCAAAGTTGATAAATAATGTCGAATACGATATGAATAACAACACCAGTTTTAAGAAATATAGTAAGAAATGATATCGTTTACCATACTCAAAATTGGATTTATAATATTATAAATTTTACTGTAAATAATCCTACTTTACGTCAAAAATCAACAAAATAAAAGAATTTTCAAACAAGAATGATGGTATAATAACCTTAGCTAGTAAAAGTAACAAAAACGTCAGATTGACTAAAACAGACTACAACAATGAAGCTCTACAATTATTACAGATGATTCAACATACAAGATTTAAAAAAAGATCCTTCAAATAAGTTTCGAACTAATTTAACGAGACTTTCAACCAGTTTCAAAAACAATCACGTAATAAATGATAACACTTACAACTATCTTAATTTTACTAATGGTATCTCCACGCTTTTATGGATTACAAAAACTTCCTAAAGACGATCCGCTCAGACCAATTACGTCTTTCCCGGGTTTGCCTTTGAATAATCTGTCAAAAGTTTTATCGGAATCTTTGCAAAAAATTGTTGGACATACTAATAACCACATAAAAGATGGTTTGGATTTTAAAAATGAAATAGAAAACATTTTTATTCCAAATGACTGTACCGTCGTCTCTCTCGATAATATTTCTATGCACACTAACATATCTTGGAACTTAATTAGAAGTACCGTTATGAAAAGATGGAAAGATCTCGAACCACACACTTTTCTTACAAAAAAGGATTTAGATAAAGCTTTAGAAAAGTGTCGAGAATCATCTTATTGCCAATCCAATGATGAATACTATCAACAAATTGAGGGCCTACTAATGGGATCATCCATACCAGCAGCTCTAGCTAACTTAGTTATGGAAAATATTGAACAGAAAATATTAAAATCAGTTAAATATCCGGCTATATTTTATTTTAGGTACGTTGACGATACTTTTTTATGTATCTCAAAAGACAAAGCTTATAATATTCTACAAAGATTTAACCAAGCGGATCACAAATTAAAATTTACCACAGCATTCATAAAGGATGAAACAATTAACTTTCTTGATTCAAATCCCACAATAGAAAACAATAAAATTGTAACAAATTGGTTCCACAAATCAATTTGGTAAGGTCGTTTTTTGAACTGTGATTCATGGCAAATTAGCTGATGCAAGATACCATAAGGAAAACCTTGATTTTGTACAAAATGTACTTCAAAAAAAGCCCACCCACTAGAATTGTTGAAAATAAAAATCGTTGAACGTTATGAGAAAATCGAAAAGATTAATCAAAATATACAGTTTGATAAAAATTTGAACTTGAACTCAGGAAAGAAAAAGTTAATAGTTTTACGATATATTGCAGGTTATGACGAATGTCTTTTTAGAATTCGAAAAAAATGCAACATCCAATTAGTTTTTTCAGTCGAACAAAAATTCAAGAAAATATTAATTCAAAGTACTAAAAATAAAACAGAAAAAGGAAAAAAAACGCAACTGTGTATACAGACATACTTGCAAAAATTTTTAAGAAAAAGCTATATTGGCCAAACTATAGTAGACCATTATATCTAAGAAAGAGAGAACATGAAATACCGATTGATAATAATCTACAAAATACAGCTTTAGCATAACACGCTTATCAGCACTCAATTATTTTTGATTTTGATATTAATAATGTTTCAATTCTTGAATCTTAACCAAATTCAGACAAACGCCATTTTTTGGAAATTAAAAAAAAATTTGCAATCTAATTATCAACATAAGGAAACAAATTTTCGACAATACAGTTGAATTTTCAAGCAAGGAAGAAAAATTAATAACAAAACAGTTGAATTTTTTTAAAAACACACATTTTGATAAAATCGTAAGCTTTTCAACCTGTAAGATGAATTTTCAACAAAATAGTTGAATTTTTAACAACAAAATTAATTATCAACAGAATAGTTGCATTTATGATGAAGCAGTTGAACTTTCTATCGGAAAAGACGAATTTTCAACAAATAATTTGAATTTTTCCCCTGCAAAGATGAATTTTGAACTAATTAGTCGAATTCTTAAACAAAAAAAATTAAACTTCAACCAAAAACAGTTTAGTTTTGAATTTTCGACCACAAAGTTAATTTTAAAGTAAATAGTTAAATTTCATAGTAAAATGACCAAAATGATTCATTTCAACAAAAAATTTACTTTTTCACAATAAAATATGAATTTTTAATCCATGAAGACAAATTTTCAAAAGACCAGTTATATTTCCGATAAAAAGATGAATTGTTAACGAAACAGTTTAATTTTTAACAAAATAATTAAATTTTCAGCAAAATAGTTGCATTTTAAACCAAAAGACGAATTTTCAATCCAACGGAACGAATGTTTTGTCCAAATAGATGATTGTTTAACAAATCAATCAATTAAAAAAAATGCCTTTTACACCAAATTATTGAATGTTTTACAAAACACTTTAATTTTAATCGAAAAACCATTAATTTTTAATCGAAAAGGACGAATTTTCTATCTACTTACAAAAATGAACTTTCAATCAAATTGTTGGCTTTTGGAAAATAAATATTGAATTTTAACCAAAAGCAACTGAATTTAAAAAAAAAGTGAATGCTTAACGAAAAATAAATGAGCTAATATTTAAAAAAGGAATCTCGACAAAATAATTGAATTAAAAAAATTTGAATTCGACCATCAGCAGTTGCATTTTCAAGCAAATGCTTAAATTTGTCAAAAGACAGTTCAACTTCTAAAGACAAAAGATGAATTTCGAATCCAAAGTCACGAATTTTCTGTCCAAAAAGATGAATTTTTAACAAAACAGTTAAGTTTCCGACCAAAAAGAATGACTTTTCAACAAAATCTTTCAATTTTTAACAAAATGGTTGAAGTTTTAACCAAATAGTTGAATTTTCAACTGAATAATTAAATTTTTAACAATTTTCAACAAAACAGTAGAATTTTTAATCTCTGAAAATAAATTGTCAAGCAAAATAACGAACTTTTAAACAAAAAGATCAATTTTCTACCAAAAAGACGATTTTCTACAAAAAACATGAATTTGCAAATCAATGGTTGAATTTTCAACTGAAAATGGTAAATTTTATTTAGAAAAATTAAAATAAATTTTCAACAATATAGTTAAATTTTCAATGAAATGAAAATAATTTTCAATACAAAAAACAATTTTGAATTAGAAGAATGAATCGTTAACAAATAAAAAAGAGATATTTTAATTAAGTGGTTCAACCGTTAGCAAAGTAATTGAATTTTCTACCAAAAAGATGAATTCTCAACAGATAATGTAATGGTAGATATTGCTACGGAAAAGGTTGACTTTTGAATAAGAATTTTTTATTTTCCGCTGAATAATAAAAAAAGTATATATGTATAAGAAATAATAATACCAGGCGAAAAAATTACAAACCTGAATATTACATCAGGGTGGCCACAAACTTTATTTTTGAAATTCCCTAGCTTTCCCTTATCTAATTTTTAATTTTTACCAGACCATTAACATTCAAATAACAAAATTTGAAAATAAAACAATTTCGAATCAAAATAAAAAATTTCCAAATTTATTACCCTTGGCAGTTATTTAGGCTGCCTCCTATAGAAATTCCCTGAGTTTGCTAAAATTTGCTTCAAAATCCCTAATTTCCCCTAATTTTCAGGTTTTCCCTAACCTATGGTCATCCTGTACAAATAGTGTGGTTTAACTCAAATGTGAACTAATTCTAGTCAATAAAAGCTTATTGCAAGCAGAATTAAACTTTCTTGAATATGTCAACAGCAAATAATAATTATTATTTAAAAAATGTCAATAAACTGTTGTTAAATTGAAAAAAATCATGAATAAAAGAGAAACTTTGAAATATTTTCGATTGTAGCTTCGTGATTCGTCAGATTGATCGAATGGGTAATCCATTGATTAAAAAGGTGTGTTTCCCTACTCATAAACAAAACAAAAAATTATGAATCAAATGAAAAATGGCGGACTTACAGATTATTATATGCATGAACCTACTGAAAAATGGTTCAGCAGTCTTTTTCCGTTCAGCAGGGAACATGTTTAACAACCTATTTTTTCTTCAAGGGAATACAAATTCCAGGACCACGAGGAAAATGTACTTTCACAGGTTTTTTCAGGTGAAAAAAAGCAAGGACTTTTCCAGATTTTCAAGGATTTCCTGGACGATTGACACCCTGGATGACCAAATTAAGGATGTTAGGGTTATCACTATAATGGAGCATTTTCATTTTCTTAAACAGTTGACTAATTTTCCATTCCTAATCCTTTGAAAGAATGCCTCTAATGCTGATGATAATGCATGTCAACCAGGTGAGGAAATTAACTAAATGATGTCGGAGTTGTTGCTATACTGGTCCATTTTCATTTTCTTAAACAGTTGACTAATTTCCCATTTCCAATCCTTTGAAAGAATGCATCTAATGCTGATGTTACTGAATGTCAACCAGGTGAGGAAATTAATTAAAGGATGTTCGAGTTGTTGCTACACTGGTCCATTTTCATTTTCTTGAACAGTTGACTAATTTCCCATTCCTAATCCTTTGAAAGAATTCCTCTGATGCTGATGTTCATGAATGTCAACCAGGTGAGGAAATTGGAGTTGTCATTATACTGCTACATTTCCATTTTCTTAAACAGTTGACTAATTTCTCATTTCTAATCCTTCGAAAGAATGCCTCGGATGCTGATGCTAATTAATGTCAACCAGGTAAGGAACTTAATTAAAAGATATCGCGGTTGTTGCTATACTGGTCCATTTTCATTTTCTTAAACAGTTGACTAATTTCCCATTCCTAATCCTTTGAAACAATGCTTCTGATGCTGATGTTAATGAATGTCAACCAGGTGAGGAAATTGGAGTTGTCATTATACTGGTCCATTTCCATTCTCTTAAACAGTTGACTAATTTCTCATTTCTAATCCTTTGAATGCCTCTAATGCTGATGCTAATGAATGTCAACCATGTGAGGAAATTATTTAAATGATGTCCGAGTTGTTGCTACACTGTTCCATTTTCATTCTCTTAAAAAAATGAATAATTTCTTATTCCTAATCCTTTGAAAGAATGCTTCTGATGCTGATGTTTATGAATGTCAACCATGTGAGGAAACCAAATAAAGGATGTTAGAGTTGTCGCTATACTGGTAAAAATTGACCAGTATACCGACAGCTCTAACATCCATTATTCAATTTTCTCACCTTTTCGACCTCCATCAACATCAGCTACTCTGGATGTCCCTCACATTATTATTGTGGGATTATTGTGGGACCAGTATTAATTCCCAGCCTTTCTTTCATCTAATATCACGATAAGCCCAGATACTTGATTGAAACGCAACCTCGACTGTCCGTTTCGCGTGGACGAACAGAGAAGATAGAACCGCGGAATAATAGTTATGGGACTCTCGGGGTCCCGCCTAAGCATTCGTGTAACTGTATTCCTATAAAACAGATCGAGGCGATTGGCAAGCAGGACTAATTGGCGGGGCTCGGTCGATTTATGCAATGACACAGGAGCAACATCTGCTCGCATTGAACCACAAGAAGAGGGCTTCTGCCCCCGCCCGTTCAAGAGGAATCTACTTCCATGCGATTGTGGCCAATCATACATATTAATAGCGTCTATAAGATAGGGGCCTCAGGCCCCGTAACGGAATCGAACTCCACATATATATGTATGTATGCATGTATGTTCAGTTGCTCATGCTGTAACATATCCTTTGACCAGGACTCGCAATCCATAAAAGGATGGCCTGGCATTGCGACGCGAAGAGATAAGGATACTATGTAATAGCATTGCTGAGACTAGAGGATGTCCCAGCATGACTTCCACTATCTAGAAACCATCCCTTTTTTATGAAAGCGCATAGGCGTTGCCATAACCATATTTATGTACTAGAGCCTTTCCGATTACTTCTTGGATTATTACTTAGGGTCCGTACTTAAATTACGTAACGGATTATAGGCCTTCTCTGAGACCCGATCCCTCCTGTAACAAACTGTAACAAAATATTTCTACCCCCCCCTTCCCCTCTTTCTGTATGTAATTTTCAGTTCCAAAAATGTTTTACTAGTTATTGCTAGTAGAATTAGGCAGGGTTTCCGAGAACTTCATTTTCAGAATTCCATTATTTTTCTTCGTCTAATTTTTCATTTTCCTTGATCATTAATATTCAAATACAAGCATTTTAATCTTGAGCTACTTTCAACATAGAATCTTTGACGGAAGGAGTAAAACAGTATTCCGGATACAAATTTAAAATTTTCAAATTTATTAATTTATTTTCAACAAAAAAATGTCTTCTCTGCTATAAAAGATGGATTTTCAAAGAAATACTTGAATTTTCAACCTGAAAATTATTTTCCCAGGAAACTGATGCATTTTTACCCATCAAAAATCAATTTTTGAACCAACACAATTTTGTTTTTTCTTACCAAAAAAGGACAATTTTCAACTAAAAAAGATTAATATTAAAATTATGAAAAAGTTACATTCCCAGTTAAAAAATTAATTTCAAACAGAAAACTGACTTTTCCACTACAGAATTATATTTTTAACCAAAGACATATGCCTTCAATAAAAAAAAATTAATTTTCAACCAGGTAGTTCAAATTTCACGCAAGTAGTGGAATTTTCAAATCGAAAAGATTAATTTTGAACGAAATGGTTAAAGTTTCAACCAAAGAGATGAATTTTCGACTAAAAATATAGCTCTTCAAACACAACAAAATAATGTATTATTAAAGTGATTCAACCAAATTTTTCAAATAAAATAGTTGAGTACTCAATCAAAGAATAAGAATTTTTAACCAAAGAGTTTTATTTTCATAAAAAAAAAGCTACCAAAGCGGATGAATTTATCAATCAAAAAAATAGTTGAATATTCTGTCAAGAAATATTTTAGTTGACTTTTCTCGATCAAAATATGAATTTTCAACGAAGAAATAAGTTTCTACGAGAAAAATGTAATTCTCAATCCAAAAAGACGAATTTTTACCCAAAAAGAATGACATTTTGACAAAATTGTTGAATTCTCTGCCCAGTAGTTGAATTTTCATCCAAAACAGACGAAATTTCTCTCAAAAAGAGAATAATTTTATATACGGAATAAAACAGAATTTCAGATACAAATTTCTTCAATTTATTTTAAACAAAAAAAAAATGTCTTTTCTACTATAAAAGATGGCTTTGTAACAAAATACTTGAATTTTGAAAAAAATAAAATCAAATTGTTAACAAAATAGTTGAATTTTCAACCTAAAAATATAAATTTCCAACAAAAAGTGTCATAGTTTATATTTCAATCAAAAAACATGAAATTTGTACCAAAAAATGTTTTTTAAAACAAAAAAGATGAATTTTCAATAGATAAAGATTGTTCACTGAAGGAAGAAAATTTTAACTAAATTAATGAACCTTCAAGCCAAAAGCCGAATTTTCTCTACAAAAATTGAATTTACAAAACAAAAAATATTACTTCAGCAAAAAATTATTTTTCCTCAACACTGATGCATTTTTACCCAAAATAAATGAAATTTCATACCAAGAAATTTTTTTTTATACCAAAAAATTAGAATTTTCAACTAGTGCCAAAGACATAAGCCTTCAAGTCAAAAAATAAATTTTTAACAATATAGTTCAACTTTTACCCAAGTATTTGAATTTTCAATTTAAAAAAAAATAGATTTCAACAAAATAGTTAAAATTTCAACCGAAGACATGAATTTTCAACTAAAAATATAACTATTCAAAAAATGATTTCTTAACAAAGTGATTCAACCAAATCTTTCAAAGGAAATAGTTGAATACTCAAGCAAAGAAGAATAATTTTTAACCAAGAAGTTGTATTTTCATTTAAAAAAAGAAATTTTTACCAAAGCAGATGATTATATATACATATTAAGAAGATAAATTTAAAAAAACAGTTGAATTTTCTGTTAAAAAAGATTTTAGTAATCTTTTCACGATCAAAAAATGAATTTTCAACCAAGAAATAAGTTTCTACGAAAAAATTGAATTTTCAATCCAAAAAGATGAATTTTTTTTCAAAAAGGATGACTTTTTAAGAAAATTGTTGAATTCTCTACCCAATAGTTGAATTTTCATCCAGAAAAGATTCCAGTTGACTTTTCAAGATCAAAATATGAATTTTTCAACAAAAAAGAAGTTTCTACAAACAAAATTAAATTTTTTATTCAAAAAGATGCATTTTTTCAACCAAAAGGGATGAATTTTCAACGAAATAGTTGAATTCTCCACCATATTGTTGAATTTTATCCAAGAAAGATGAAATTTGTACTAAAACAGATGAATTTTTAATAAATAAAGGTCAATTTTTTAAAAGTTGAACATTCATCCAGAAAAGCTTTAAGTTCATTTTTTAACACCAAAATAGGGATTTTGAACAATAAATAAATTTTCTACGAAATAGTTAAATTTTCATCAAAACAGTAGACTTTTCAACCAAAAGTATGACTTTTTAACAAAATAGTTTTATTTTCCAACAAACAGTTTCATTTTTATCCAAGAAAGATGAAATTCCGATTAAAACGGATGAATTTTTAATGAAAAGAAAACAAAGTTTCAAGAAAATAGTTGAATTTTCATTCAGAAAAGATTTTGGTTCCCTTTTCAATAACAAAATATAAAATTCAACGAAAAAGTAAATTCTCTACAAAGTAGTTAAATTTTCAACAGAACAGCAGAATTTTTAACCAAAAAGTATAACTTTTCAACAGGATTGTTGAATTTTAAACCAAACAGTTGCACTTTCATCCAAGAAAGATGTAATTTCTGCTAAAGCAGGTGAATTTTGAAATCAGAAAGACAAATGTTCCAAAAGAGTTGAATTTTCAACCGAACAGTTGCATTGTAAATAATAAAATTTATAACTAAAAAGATAATCTTCAGACAAAATTTTTTGCAAAGAAGATGCTTCTTCGAAAAAAATGGAATAGTTAAATTTTCAACTGAAAAAATTAATTTCCAATAGAAGGAAGTAATTTTTAATTGAAAAAATTAATTTCTAACAAAAAAAATTAGTTTCCTACCAAAAGAGATTAATTTTCAACTGAATACATGTATATTCAACCAAGTTTTGAACTTTTAAAGGAATATTCAATATAATAGTTAAATTTTTAAAAAGAAAATCAATTTTCTACCAAATAGCTGAATTTTTAACTAGGGATGATGAATGTTAAACCAAACATGGGATAGTTAAATTTTTAGTTGATAGAATTAATTTACAACAACAACAAATTTTCAACAAAATAGTTAAATTTTGAACAAAAAGAAGAAGTGTTTTCAACTAAAATAATGAATAATCAAGAAAAAAATGAATTTTTAACAAAGTTGTTCCACTTTCAACTAAGTAGTTGAACTTGGAAATAAGAGAAGTTTTTCCTCTAAAGTGTCAAGTTTTAAAGTGAAGTTTCTGATATTACGGGATCAAGGTATATAAAAAGAAGCTCATTGTTTAATAGAACTATCAAAAATTAACCGTCTGTGGGAAGTTTTGATTTTGAAAACTATAATTTAAATGTGAATAATGTAATAAAAATATAAAAAATGATTATTTCTCATTTATTGTAAAAATACCATCTTTTCTATTAATTAACAATAAATTTATTCAATTTTGTTTTTGTCAAATATAAATTGACATCCTGTTGTATGCTTCTGTCTTCATTAACTTGAATGTCACAATTATAGCTCCTGAATTTTTCTCAGTTTCATCATGCACATAAAAGTTACATTTTTCTTATACTGTTGAACTTTAAAAATGAAATTTTGATTTAAAAATAAGATAATTTAATACATCTATGGGACAAACATGTCCAAAAAAAGTGGTGAATGGAATCTTTAAGAAAATTCAAATCAAATTCAAATAGCCAAATTTGATTCTAATTTGATGAACAGTTTCTCCGGAAATACCTTGAAAAAATATTTTTTATCTCTTTGAAATATTAAGAAAAATATTAAAAGTACGGTATCGCATAATTTCACACGCTGTGAGGCATATTTTGCTATTGAGAACAATAATCTGCTAGTTTTTGAGAATTCAAAGTGAATAAAAAAATAAGAATAAAAAAAATAAATAAATAAAATTGAAAAAAATAAGAAAGAGTGTAAAAAAAGCTTCTTGCTACAATCGAAAAACTTCTGTAAATCAAATACAACGTTTTTAAATCATATCATATTTTCTGTAAAATCTATAAAAAAGTGTTAGCAAATGAACCAACTTTTTCAAGGAATCAAAATTCATCCCTTTCTCTTTAATTGTATGTTTTTGTTACATTTTGTACATTTTTATACAAAAAAGTACAGGTCTCAACAAAAAATTACAGTTGTAGAAATGTTGCACTTTCTTGTAAAAATTTTTCCATCAAGGATATACATCATTATAATGTCATCTATTTTGAAATAAGGCTGTTTTGAAGTACCTAACCCAGTTTCTAAATGTCAGTAAAGTATATATCAGATGTATCTATAAGTTAGCATAACATTGAGTCAATATTTGAATGATAACATACTGTTTTTGAAATGAGTGAAATTGTTCTACTGCATTCTGAGATGAACGATTCCATTAACATATACAGTTAAGCCGACAGGTTGCAAATTCCTCGATGCATTAATTTTTTATAATCACCATATATACATCAAATCAACAGCAATGTGGAATTAATTGAGACTTCTGTGGAACCTACCGCCCACTTCATGATTTTCCACAATTCAGAAATCTTGGGAACTCTACAATGAACCTCTAGGCTTGACTTTCACTCTCGTTGAAGCCAATTCTAGGCTCTCTGTTTTCAAGTGTGAAACACAATATTTTGAAATAACGATATCTGTTCAGTTCAATTTAATTCAAAGTGAAACTGGATATGAGTCATTGATTTATGGCTCAATGAGTACTCAATTGGAGAACAAGCTAAAGCAAAACCTTATTTTGTTGATTTCGTTTCATATCCTCCAATTATACCATTCAGCCATTTCAAGATATACGTCGAGGGGTCGACCACTCTGGTATTCCTGTGACACTCACTAAATATTCCCATATGGGTAATTGTCAAATTGAAGGCAAGCTTGAAGTTCCAGTAATATAACATTAACTTAGAAACTCGTGCTGATTTTTTCTTAAATTTAATAAACACTTATTATCATCCTCTACAAAATGATCAGTTCTTTTTTTTCATTTCTGTTCCTATTTACTTTAATTTAGTATAAGAACACCTAAAACGTCATTACCGTACGGCGCCCTCACTTTGCACAAGGATGAACTGATTTTCTCCTTTTTTTTAGACAGTAACCTGAAAAACGCTCAACGTATCAAGTTTGTAAACTTCACATGAACATAAATTTAATGTATGCCATTTCAGACGTCATTACTGTACGTATTTTTTTCTAGTAGAATATTCTAGTTACAGTTGAGTAATAAATACAGGAATATTAGGCGTATCGTTTAATACAAGATTTTACAAAATTGAGCTTAAAATATCAACTCTCTTTCTTGCGAATCCGATATTAAAACTGAAAAGTGCATATTGATAACAAAAACGTAATTGCCGTACGTGCGATAAAAACCCATTTCCGGGGTGAAAAAAAAATTATAAAAACAGTTCCGTTACCTGCTTATTGGCGGTGTTTCCTTTCATAAGTATAGGTGACTTTTCATGATTAAAATCTGTTTTTTTATAAACATTAAAAAAGGTTCAACTTTAAAATTTTTCTCGCATCATTACCGTACGGTACAATAGAACAGCGTACTACTGATTATATGCACGTGCGCATGGATTCATTATTATTTCTTATTTTCATAACTGCCGCTTTTGGATTAAGAATTTTAACATGTGATAAGATCCATTTCCGTATGGAATATTTAATTCCTAATAATAATATGATTGTCACTGTAGGTGCTAAGACTTGCCTATAATGTGACAATTATCCATATATTCTTTCAATATTCTTGATATTCTTGATATTCTTCATATTCTCAAATATTCTATATAATAGTAATAGAATACGCAAAGTGTATCGGACTATGCAACATTTTAGGCACTAAAGATATTATAAAATTGTGCTAAATTATACTAAAATTGCAACTAAATACTTATTATTAACCCATATGATGTTGTCAAACTAATTTCATTAAGCTTCTACGTCTATCTAATTAACGGAAATTATATTTCATATCTAATTTCGTTCCCTAAGTTTATGAAATCTCAGCAGGTTTTGAAGAGGGATAGAGGGGACAGCAAATCTTAGGGAATCTTAGATTGCAGATGATAAGATTGTTATAGCAGAGACAATCGAAGATTTGCAAAGAGTGTTGAGCGAATTGAATATCAGCATGAAGAACATGGGTCTGAAAATTAAGGCGAATAAAACAAAATTTATGGTGTTTTGAGGGAAAGGGTGAGAATATATGTAATTTAATATACATAATTTTATTATAATCCGAAATATTGTCTTATCTTCCCATATATTCTCTCATATCCCTACATATTCTCCAATATTCTTACATATTCCCTCATATTCCCTCATATTCCTACATATTCTCATATTAATCATATTCTTTATATTCCCAAATATTCCGATATATTCTGTATATACCCGAATATTCTTCAGGGAATATATTCCTGGTACACGGAAAATTAGAGTGGTCAACTCCTCGGTCAGTGTGAAATAGTTTTTAAAATTTTATCATAATGGCTTATTTTAAATAAAAAGTAAAATATGACTGAATATTCAGAAAGTGGTCTTCCTTAATGAAAAAAATTAAATGGCGCTTAAGAATGGAAAATGTTGGATTGGAACAATATTTAAATAGGATTTGGAATCGAATAAGAGCGTTTAGTTTTTTTCAGTTCTTTTTATATTAGGAATTTATGTTATTTATTATTTCAATATATTTAGTATATTTTATCATATTATATTACATTTATTTATTCATATTTTATTATTTATTATTTTTAAATGAGGAATATATGAAGTTTTAATCGAACGTTTACATTTGTTTAACTACTGAGGCTTTCAAATTGAAATTTTTTGTATCTTTAACGTTAAAATCTGTAACTCGCCTAATTTCAAGCAAATTCAGAATCATTCTGCATTGTCAATTCATGTTCAATTTTTGATAATCGAACTACAGTTCAATGTGATTAATTATAATAGCAAAAGTTCTTGGTAGAAGTGTAATATTTTTGTCAAATTGTAGTTTCTGGTAGAAACTTACATTTCTACAATTAACTAGTTTTCTGTGATACCTTTTAGATTTTTACAACAAAGTAACAAAAATAATAATAAAAAGTTACACCAATTTTTGATTTCTAGGAACTTGTACTTCATTGTTTTTTTTTGTTGCTTCCCTACAAGAAAATACAAGAAAAAAATTAGCTATTTGTATTTCACTGTATTTTCTAGTTGAATTTTGTACACCCTTTCCTGCAAGTACCATAATTTTTGTCTTATTCACGATAATTTGAGGCCCATGTTCTCCATGCTTGTATTCAGTTCGCTCAAAATTCTCTGCAAATCTTGGATTGACTCTGTCATAACAATCTTATCATCTCTGATTCTAACCCACGTACCCTCACCGTCCCGGGATCCACACCTTCTTCGTCGAAGGGGGCCATTCTTAGACCATTACATACGATTAGCAGAATTAAATTGACATATGTATGCATAAAAGAACTGATGCAAATTTAAGATTTATTCATCTCAAATTTCATTATTACGTTTTTAGTTAAAGTGATTAATTTTCAAAAAAGAAAATTGCCAACAAAATATTTAAATTTTCAACCAAACTAATGATTCCATGATGAAAAAAATTTATTCTCAACAAAAAGTGTAATAGTTGACATTTCCATTAAAAAATATTATAATTTTCAATACAAAATTGTTAAGTTAAACCAAAAGATACAAATTCTCAATAAAAAAATTTAATTTCGAACCAAGACTTTTCAAGCAATAAAGATATAAAATCTCAACCAAAATGTTGACTTTTTGAATCATAAAGACGAATTTTTCAGTGAAAAAAAGATGAATTTACAACCCAAATATATGTATTTTCTACCAGAATTATTGAATTTTTGTCTGAAAAAGACGAGTTTTCAACAAAATGAGTGAATTTTCAAATAAAAAATATCAGTTTTCTAGTAGAAATAGAATAATTGCATTTTTAGTAGAAAAATTAATTCTCAACAAGAAAAAAACGGATTTGCAGAAAAATTTATCGTATTTTTAACAAAAGAAATAAACTTTTTACTAAAATGATGCATCTTCAATCAAAAAATACATTTTTAACCAAATAGTGGAATTTTCGGCCCTGAAGATACTCGAAAAATAGATGAATTTTCAAACAAAATGATCAAATTTCTACATAAAAAGTACGAAGAAAATCGAAATGGTTGAATTTTCAGTTGGAAATATGTAATTCTCAATGAAAAAAAATAATTTTCTATCATAGAAATTTAAGTTCAACCGAAAGAATTGATTTTCTACTAAAAAAGAATAATGTTTACAAAAAATCTGAATTTTCAACCAAATGTTTTAATTTTTGATGGATGGTTTAACCTAATAGTTTAATTCTCAACCAGGATGGTTAATTTTCTACCAAAAAAGATAAATTTTAAACAAAATATATCATTTTTCAACAAAAACTAGAATAGTTTAATTTTAAGTTAGAGAAATAAATTTTTGATCAAATGAATTAAATTTTCAACCAAATGTTCAAATTTTCAATAAAAAAATGAATTTTCTACCAAAAGGATTAGGTTTCCATAAATACAAATGACGAAAAAAAATTAAGTTACAAATTACAATTAAAGAAATTAATTTTCAATCATAAAGATTAATTTTCTACCAAAAAAGAATATGTTCCAACACAATACACGAATTTTCAATCAAATATTATAATTTTTAATGGAATTCTCAACTCAATAGTTGAATTTGAAACCAAAAAAGGTTTGTAAGTCGCTAAAAGTTTCCGAATTTGTCAACTAAAAACCGTTATTAGCACTTCAAATTTCATCTAATAATCAAAAATCATTTTAAAAATTACCAGGAATATGTAAGACATATTAATGTAGTAGTTTTACATTACTGTTTTTATTGCTAGTATCATTCAGAGAGTTCAGCGTTAAAAACCTAACAAGAAATTCCCATATATTATACAATAAGAATGCCCCCCATCCTGGTATTACCGACCAAGACGCTGCTTAACTTCGGTGATCGAACGAGAAGCGTTGAACAATTCCATGTATCCAAACGGACACAATTCTGTATAAGTTGATAAAAAATCCAATACAATTCATATTTCAAGTATTTATCTTAAACAAAGAATAAAGAAAACGCTGTAAATGCGAGCCAAATAGTTAGAAATCCGTTATTGTTTAAATTTTTGTATCTGTGATATAATTGTAGAAACAGAAAAATTTCTAATTAATTGATAAGAAAAAGCCATGGTTTCTTCGCTTAATTTTAAAATTATCTGGGAAATACTAAAACTTTATAAAATTATTTTCAGTAATATATTGTTATTAAAAGTCAATTCATTATCTGATGTCACATGTACAGCTGTATAAATAATTGAATTTGTAAAAAATTAGAAAAATGGACTTGGAAAATTACAACATTAAGAGAAAAAAGTCACTGTATCTTGAAATTTAATAGATTGTTAAAAAATAAAACTCCAACAATATAATCACTTAAATTAGAGAAAAGTCCATACCATTCAGAGAAAAGGTCGAAAAATAAAGAACTCAAAAGATCTTTGCGTCATTTTAATTTGAAAAGTTTTAATTCAAATTGTTTTGAAAAACATATTTGTTTCATTTTATTAAAAGTCAAATTTTAGATATTTTTACAGTTTTCAAAAGAACTGGACACAGAAAAAAAATTATTCAAACAGAAAAAAATGCCTCATTGGAAATTTAAAAATTCCTTACTATTTGTAAACGAATCCATTTTACATCAGAATGAAAAATCGAAAAATTCGTTTCAATATTGGTTAGAAATACATTTTTTTAAACTAAAATTCAACTATTTAACTTTTGGTCGAAAATTGACCTCTTTTTGCTTAAAATTTAACTAATTGGTTAAAAAGTCATCTTTTATTGCAGTAAATTAATGTTCTTGGTTAAAAAATCAAGTTTTTGCTTAAAAATTTAACTATTTTGTTAAAAGTTGAACTATTTTGTTAAAAATTATATATTTTTTTTCGGTCAAAGATGCATTTTTTGGTCAGAAATTGAACTATTCTGCTGGAATATAGGCAAAACCTTCATCTGCAACAGTGTTAAACTTCAAAAAAAAAAGTTAATTTTTAACGAAATTTGGACATTCTACCAAAATACTGAAATTTTTAACAAAACACATAAATGTTGAACCAAATAGTTGAATCTTCTACCATTTTCAAACCAAAAGGACGAATTTTCAGAAGAAAAAAATAATTTTTAACCAAATAGTTGAGTTTCCTAGCAAAATATTTGAATTTACAATTCTAAAAAAAAAAAAAAAAAATTTAAGAAAATAATAATTAAATTTTCAACAAGAGAGGAATTTTCAACTAAAATTATGAGCCTTTACCAAAAAACTGAATTTTTTACAAACTACGTAATTTTTCCAGCAGGAAGTTACATTTTTCTAACAGCATAGAAAAATTTTGCAACAAATAGCAGAACCCTGTTTGGAAAATTTTTTACCAAACTGATGAGTGGAACTTTCCACCAAAATAGTTGAATTCGACCAAAAAATATGAATTTTCAACAAAATAGCTAAATCCTCAATTAAGTCAACATGATTTTTTTATGAAAAATGGTTGAATTTTAACTAAAAAGAATTAGATTTGTTTACCAAAAGGGACAAATTGTAAAACAAAATAGTCAAATGTTGAAGCAAGAAAGGAACAAAATTCCAGTGAAGTGTTGCATTTTCAGGCTAAGAAGATGATTTTTCTACGAAACGGTTGTATTTTCAAATGAAAAATATGAATTTTCAACATAAAAGTTACTTTTAAACCACATGAATTAGTTGTATTTTAGTCAAAATGCATGAATTCAGAAAAAAAATAGATGAATCCTTGATGACAAATATAATAGTTAATATAATTTCAACAAAAAAAGACTTAAATTTGAAATCAATCACAGTTGCATTCAACTAAAAAGATCAATTGTCAAGAAAAGGGCTAAATCCTCAAATAAAAGAGAATAAATTTCTACCTATAGCTGACCCACAAACCTTCCTTCATAGGAGATAATATACAAAAAACACAAAGTATCTTCAAAGTAACTTAAATTGAAGTTCCAAGTTACTGCAAAAATCGTAACTAAGTTACGCTACATGCTAATTTTTGGATAAGAAAAGAAAACAAATTTTGGAATTTTTCAATATCTTCTGTTCTTTTTTTCAATTGACAATTGAAAATTTGTTTAATTCGAACAAAAATTTTGCCTTATTTATAATTTTTCGAAAATGTACAAAAACACGTTTTTTGGATTGAATCAAACTTGAAATTTCTTCAGCTTGAACCATAGAAACATGTTATTATTTTTCATTCATTGAAAACATTTTTTTTGCGGTGTTTATGAAGTTCCAAAATCGAAAGAAAAAATTAAATCCCAGAAAATTTCGAAGAAATTTTTATTGAGCGAAAAATCTATTTTTAAATTTTGTAACCTTATTTTATTTTTTTAATTTTATTTATTTTTTTATTTTACTTTTTTTCTAATTTTATTTCTTTCTATTTTTTATTCATCATTTATAAGTATTCATTACTGCTTACTAGTAGAATCTGTAAAAATAACAAATTTCTAATGGTTCAGCAATTGAAACGTGCACTTGATTTATTCACAAATAATTTATTAAGGACCTATAATTGCTTTAATTATTATTCAATAATGAGTACATTCATCAATTTCAGATAATTTGCCACGGAATTCAAATATTGTATTTCCAAAAATTTTATATTTGAAAAGGGAAACTAAGAAAAAAGGGGAAGACTGTGCACACTCCTTTCGAACCAGCAAGATGAATTCTCTATCAAACAGCTAAATTAAAAAACAAAAAATAATCTTTTTTAATCAAAGAGTTGAGGACTTTTAAAGAAAAGAGACACATTATCAACACAGTAATTGAAGTTTTAACCAAATAGTTGAAGTTTTAACCAACAAAGACGAATATTTAACCAATAGGTCGAATTTTTAGTCGAAAAAGATTGAACTTCAACTGAATAGTTGAATTTTCAAGCAAAAATGGATTATTTTTAAAACAGTTTTATTATTTACCTGAAAAGTTAAATTTTCAACAAAAAAGTTAATTTTCAACCCAGAAAGATGGATTATTGATAAAAATAGATGACTTTTCAACAATCAAAAAGAACGAATTTTCAATCCATGAGAACGAATTTTATATCCAAAGAGATGAATGTCCAACAAAATAGTTGAACTTTCAAACAAATAGTTAATTTTTCAATTCAACAAAAAGAATTTTTTAGAAGACTGTTGAATTAGAAAGATGAATTTTTAACCAAATAGTTGAATTTTCAAAAACAACAAAATTGTTATTTTCGAACGAACATTTCAGTTCTATCATAGAAAAAGGGATTTCCGAACCAAAAGGATGAATTTTCTATCTGAAAAGATGAATAAAAAAAAACAGTTAAATTTAAGTAATTTAACAGTTAAGTTCTATTATATCAAATTTTAAATTAAATTTTAACATAAATAGCTGAATTTCAATTATTTCATTAATTTATTATCCTCTGCTAAAAAAGGGAAGGGAAAAGTCCTGTCGCCCCCTATACCTTCTCCAGATTTATAATTTCTTTTCATGATGATAATAACTTCCTTAATCTTCAATAAAGTATATTAATATTATAGATAAATCGATTTGCCTCGAATCCATAAATCTTTTTCGTTCTTGCATCAATTTTTAATTATGTTAGTGAAAAAATTTTGACTATAAAAAACGGTGTTTTCAAAAATCATGCATTGCCATAGCTTCCTTACTCTTCAATAAAATGTATCAATGTTACAGGTCAATCGATTCGTTTCGAACTAAGGAATCTTTTACATTGTTGCATCAACTTTAAATTATGTTGAAGAAAAAAGATTTACTATAAAAAATCGTATTTTCAAATATTATGCATTACCCTAGCTTTCTTACTCTTTAATTAAATGTATTAATATTATAGGTCAATCGATTCGTCTCAAACCAAGGAATCTTTCAAATTCTTCCAGCAACTCTAAATTATATTGAAGAAAAAAGTTTTACTATAAAAACCCGTATTTTTAAATATAATGCATTACCATAGCATATAGGTTTGAAAGCAGCTTTAAGCTGTACCTCGCCCTTTGGGTTCTTATGTTAACTCTGTCTGCCATGCACATATCCTTCTTGTTACGAACTCAATAAAGATTTATTATTATTATTATTATTATTATCCACTCGTCAATAAAATATGTTAATATGATAGGTCAATCGATTCGTTTGGATTCAACACATCTTTTCTATTCTTGGATCAACTTCAAATTATGAGAATAAAAAAATTTCACTATAAAAATGGGTTTTGAATATAATATGAATAACGATAACTTTTCCATACTATAATAAAATGTATTAATATCATAGGTCAATCGATTCGTCTCGAGACAAGGAATATTTTATATTCTTGCATCAACTTAGAATTATGTTAATGGAAAAAGTTTTACTATAAAAAAACAATTCCTAAAACGTTATTGAATGCTAAAAAAATGCAATAAATATTTTTAGAAATCCTGCCGTCAGATACACTCTACATCAACCTTTGTTCTCCTGTTTGCGGAAATCGTGCCTAGTACAGCAGATTAAATCTCACTTAACTTTAAAAGAAAGTTAAGATATTGAACATATCGCGTTTGCTATTATTATCTTCTTTTTGCTTCCTCATAGAGGAAGCTTCGGAATGGTAATATTTTCCAAAAAATTTAAGCAATGGTCCGGCTGTGTGTGTGAATGTGTGTGTGGATGTCACACTTTTTTCTGAACACGATAACTTGAAAACCGTAGCAGAGAAATTGATGAAATTTAGAAGGCTTATTTTCCCGACTAATATCCTGAAACTGACTGAAGGATTTCTGAAAATATTTGATGTATTTTTTTAACTCAATAATATTTTGAAACCGATTTTTTATAGTCAAACTATTTTCATTAGTATAATTGAGAGTTAATGCAGCAGTATACAAGATTCCTTGGTTCAACATAAATTGATTGACCTATAATATCAATACATTTTATTGAAGAGTAGGAAAGTTACGGTTATATTTTACGGGAAGTTAGTTACATTTTGAAAATCGGTTTTTTATAGTAAAACATTTTTCATTACCATAATTCAGTGTTGGTACAATAACATAAAAGATGTGTTGATTCGAGACGAACCGATTGACCTATAATATTAATACATTTTATTGAAGATTAAGGAAGCTATAGTAATGCATAATATTTAAAAAAACGGTTTTTTATAGTGAAACTTTTTTCTTCAACATTATTCAAAGTTGATGCAAGAATATAAAAGATTCCTTGTTTCGAGACGAATCGATTGACCTGCAATTTTAATACATTTTATTGAAGAGAAAGGAAGTTATGGCAATTTATATATTTTCCAAATCAATTTTTATAGTAAGAATTTTCTCATTCTCAGAATGTACAGTTGATGCGAGAATTGAAAAGTTGTGTTGATTCAAGATGAATCGATTGACCTATAACATTAATAAATTTCATATCAGAGTAAGGAAGATATGGTAATGTATGATATTTGAAAACACGATTTTTTATAGTAAAACTTTTTTTTACATATATGATTTAAGATTGATACAAGAACGCAAAAGATTCCTTGATTCGAGGCAAATAGATTGATCTATAATATTAATGCACTTCATTAAAGATTGAGAAAGTTATGCTCATTTATAACATTTGAATTATCTTTTTCAAACAGAAAAACTATTGTCATCGACATATTCCAGAGTTGACGCATCAATAGAAAAGGTTTTTTGATAATGAATTTTCAAATAGAATAATTCTGATAATTTTTGTGAAGAAATCATAAAGCTAGAAAGGGGATAGGGTGCGACATAAATTTTTTCTTCCCTTTTCCAGATCGAAAAATTATAATTTCAAATAGGAGAGTCTCCAGTTGTGGGCACAGTTTGGTTTTTCACCCATAATTTTTGTTTTATTCCACATAATTCGGGGATATGGATATAATTGGGAAGCTTGTGGCCTTAGCTAACTTTTTGCCAAAGTAAGTACATTGATTCCTTCAACTAGAAAAATTTTCCGACCAATTTTGTGAAATCGTCATTTTTGGCAAAAAAAAATCGTAACCGGTTGTGGGCACCTTTCGGAAATTCGCTGAAAATGGAGATAGTTGAAGAGAAACGCACTTACTTCTAAAGAATTTTAATAATTTTAAAGGCCTTCAGTGGCAAAAATATGAAAAAAAGGACTGAGGTTGTTGACTTCTTCGGGGTTGTCATGGCTGAAATATGTAAACTTGAACAATAACTAAAATACGTTAAAACGTTAATGGAATATGTTATGTCGGCATAAATCTTGATATCTGACAGTTTTCAAGTCAAACAGACGCTTTAAATAAAAAAATGTGCCCACAGCCGGTTACATTTAAGTGCCCACAACCGGAATTCACGACCATTATTGGTGCATCAAGAAAATGTGATGTTTTATAACTTGCATATAAATCGATGAGACATCTTGAATCACAACGAAAATACTGTAAAAATATCGATAACACTCACCTGTTTGAGATTATTCACATTGATTTATCGCAAACATTGATAAATTACAAATGCGTTAGTTTTCACTTTTTTTCCAATATGATCGCAGCTAATGCACAAGTCCTCTATTTACGTTGATACCACGTCGAAAATTGCGTACTACTGACGGAATACAAGTACGTTACCAGTTAGATCCGGCATATTTGTATTCTGTCAGTTGTTACGCAGAAGTGCCCACAACCGAAGAGTGCTAGCAACTAGTGACTCTCCCCTACAAAATTTGAGTTGTCTGATTTGCCTTTGAACTTAAAGAAGTTCTGTATCATTTTGCAATTTTGTATGTTTTGTACATTTCTATTTTTAAATTGATCAAAATGAAGACATTGGGTTTCCTATTATTGAAAAAAACTAATGCTTCCTCTTTGTGGAAGCAAATACATTTGCTAATGAGAGGCAGAGTGCTCGTGAAATGAGCACCATATAATTATAAATACAAACAAAGTGACACACTCGAGATCGAATTCACAGTTATTTTGAATTGAGGAAGGTTTAATTAGATGAATTTAAAATGTTTGGAAAATATTACCATTACAAAACATCCTCTATGAGGAAGCGAAAACACAGAGTAACTTCGAAGTAACTAACATTAAAGTATCAAGTATAAAGTAATAAGTATAAAAGTATAAAGTATCAAGTTACTGCAAAAATCGTAACTAAGTTAAGGTACAAGTTAATTCTTAAGAAAGTAACGAAGTTACCCTATAAGTTACAAATAACGTAACTTTTCAGTATCTTAGCCAATGGTAATGAGTACTTCCCAACTCTGATCTGCAACATGCAATTTGTCCCATATCTTCATTTTTTTTCTTCTTCAGAGATCTTCACTATAATCTGTGCAAAAATCAAGGTATCTAAATTTTTTGGTCAGATAGTAGTGAGTGCGTGTGACCATGCGTGACTGGGAATCGCGTGCGCGACCATCCTCATCCAAATGCACTATTTCTCTTTCCCCAGGCAAAAAAAATGCAACACGAGCCTTGCCCTGGGCAGCAGGTTTTAATTCCGTTCTAACGGTTACGTCGCTTAAGGTCAGACCCGGTGCTACCCAGGTGGACGTCGATATAGAAAACTGAAATTTATCGCTCAAATATTAATTAGACCGCTTTAATGGGCGACTCGGTTTATTACGCTTTCAGGTCAGTCTTAGGCATATCACACTACTCGAGCAGGAAGGTAATTTCTGGAAATCACCGACTTTCTGAATCCCAGGCTATATAATGGGTCTTAAGCTCTTTTAGAGTTTGCGGGACTGAGGTTGGAGGGGCATAAGCGAGATGTTAAATCTGAGATATCACTTTCTGGATTTGTAGGAAATCAGCGCTGAACTTAGTAACAGGTGCCATAAAATCAGATGTTAGTTTCCCTCTTGTGCAAAACTTGGCATTTTTCCGTAATTAAAAGACGGTTGTGTAAAGGAGTATGGGGATTAGAATTGAATTTAATCTTCTCTTTAGTCCAGAGATACCGAAATTCCCGGGGAGTTGTAAAATACTTTGTGAAGAAAGTTTTATTATAGTCGTGTTAAAATTGATTAGCATAACCATAATAATGAGAAACGTGAATTGGCAATTAAGAGGACTTATTAAAGAAGAATTTAAAAATACACTGAATATTAAAAAAAACATAACTTCTGGAAAAATGGATTTCAAATTTAAATAGCAGGAAGAAAGAAAAGATCCTCTTGTTCTTCATCCTCTCAAAATTGTTCATTTTAATCAATTTTCAACCAAAAAGGACGACCTTGTCACAATTATTGGATTCACAACCTACAAAAATGCATTATCAACCAGATTATCGAATTTATAAAAAAAAATGTTCAACCAAAGTAGTTTAATTTTCTAGATAAAAAGACGAATTTTTCAGAAAACAGTTAAATTTTCAACCCGAAAAGTTGGATTTAAACAAGAAAGTTCAATTGATTTCCAACAATAATAAACGAATGTTAAAGCAGTTGAATTTGAAGACCAATTTTTAACCAAGCATTTAAATCTTTAACCAGAAAGATGGATATTCACCAAATAAAAACAATTTTTCCAAGAAGAAGACCACTTTTCAACCAAGTGCATAAATTTTCTACCAACTAATTTAATTTTTATTTCATAGAGAATGAATGTCAAAAAAAATGGTATAGTTGAATTTTTAAATGAAAAAATTAATTGTTTACTCAAAATAAAACCATCTTCTACCAAAAAAGTATAATTTTCCACCAAAGAGGTAAAAAAAGTTTGACGAAATAGTTCTACTTTCAAACGAGTTCTTTAATTTTTGAAGAAAAAAGACAAATTTTCGTCAATATATATTAATTTTTAAGGCGATTGTTGAGGAGTGAAGCCGAAAAGGCGTCTTTTTAACAGAAAGTTAACATTTTATCAAACAGATGAACTGTAACTAAAAATGTGAAATCCAACCAAAAAATATAATTTTCAATTGAATATTTTAAGTTTCTACTAAATGGTTCAATTATCAAGCTCAAAAGACAAATTTTTCCTAAAACAGTTAAATCTTCAACAAGAAATTATTTGCGTCAGAAGGAGTTGAAGTTTTAACCAGGAAAAATGAAATTTCTACCGTAGAAAATAAATTTTCGATACAAATTGAGGAATTTTGAACCGAATAGTAGAATTTTTAACTAGTATCAAAATACCAGTATCGATATCAACCGTATCAAAATAGTGGAACTTTCAACCTTCATATATGCATTTTCAAACCAAAAACCATAAAATTTAACTAGAAACTGTTGAAATTTTGAGCTGAAAAGACGTTTTTTTTAGAAGAAAGTTGAACTGTCAACCCGAAAAGTTGAATTTTCAACAAGCCATTCCATTCATTAAATTAAAAGAACAAAAAACAAATTGAGAGAAGATGAAGAAACGTACATTTCAAACCAAATAGTAGAATTTTCAATCAAAAAAGACATTTTTTGAGCGAAAAAAAAAATGGTCAAATTTTCAGTTGAAAAAGTCGATTTTAAATAATAAAAAAACGTTTTCAACCAGTTAAATTCAACTAAATAGGACGAATTATCAACCAAGCATTTGAATCCACAAATAAAAAGATGAGCTTTCGACAAACAAGATTAATTTTGTAAACAAAATGACGAATTTTCGAACAAAAAATGCATAAATTTTCTATTGAATAGTTGAATTTTCAACTTATGGAGGATAAATTTTCAAATACAAATGAAAAAGTTGAATTTTAAAATAAAAAAAATTAATTTTCATACAAACAAAATTTTTTGTGACCGAATTAAGTTAGACCTAATTAAGTAATTTTTGTGACCTAAAAAAGTCTAATTTTTAATAAAAGAGGCGAAAAAAAATGGAACAATATAGTTTAACATTCAACCAAGCAGTTGAATTTTCAACATAAAAAGACGAATTTGGAACAAGATATAGCAATTAAAAAAAAAGTTGAATATTAAAGCCAAAAAGACGAATTATTTAGAAAACAGTTGATTTTTCAACCCGAAAATCTGATTTTTCAACAGAAAAGTTAATATTCTACTGAATAGTTTAGTCAGCAAAAAAAAATCCAATTTTTGATCAAATAGTTAAACATTCAACCAAACATGTAAATTCTGATCAAAAATTTTAATTTTTATTTGCATAGTTGATGTTTCTACCAAATTTTTGAATTTTCAAGCCAAAAAGGCGAATTTTACACACAGCAGTTCGATCATAATTCGATAATATGCACTTCCAACTAAAGTGATGAATCTTTAATGAAAAAAAAAATTATTTTTTGCAAAATTTTAATTTTAAACTAAGCACATAGTTGAGTTTTCAACCAAGCAAGAATAATTTTCGATCACATAGTGGAATCCTCAACCAACACAGATTAATTTTAAACTAAAAAGTTGTATTTTTAAACAAAAAGGATGTTTTTTTTTCAAATTGAATACAATTAATTTTTTCAATCAAGTAGTTAAATTTCCAACTAGAAAAGATCAACTTTCAATCAGAAACATTAATTTGCAACCAAAAATGAAATAATTGCATAGATGATTTAAACAATTAATTCTCAAACAAAAAAACTGATTTTTAACGAAATAATTACATTTTCCATCAAAGAAATTCAACATTCAACGAAAAAGATTATTTTCTGAGCAAGAAGATAATTTTTTCGATGAAATAGTTAAAACCACAGATTTGAATTTTTGACAAAATTTTTTTTTTTTACAAAACAGTTGCATCTAAGGTAAAATAATGGAATTTTCAACTAAATAGTAGAATTTTCAACTGCAAGACATAATTTTCGAACCATGAATATTATGGTAAACTTTTCGGCAAAAAAGTTATATTTTCTTATTATATTTCTATTGATTCAATTCGCAGATAAGCAAAAAACAAAACAAAAAAACAGGCAAAAGGGACGGCCCATTATAATCAAATATATACATCATTACTGTTACAGTCCCAAGATTTCGAAGACGCGAACAAATACATCATATACAGTATTGTTGTATTTGCAATATTAACCAAGTTTTTCACATATAAATAAGGTAAACAATTAAGTTTTTTAATTAATAAATCAGCATTGTTTGATCATAAGAGATCACGGAAGGTTCTTCAATAGGTCATTCTATGCATCTCAAAGACGCGAGCAATTTTCATAAAACATAGTAATATTGTATTCCCAATAACAAAAAGGTTTCCCACATATAAAAAAGATGAACATTACATTTTTTTAAATTAATAAATCAGTATTGTTAAACATAAGAGGGCATGAAAGGTTCTTCAATAGAGCAATCAAAGCGTCTCGGAGACGCGAACAAATACATCACATACAGTACTGTTGATTTCCCAAAATGAGAAAAATGTTCCACATATAAACAATAAGGTTTTTCAATAGGTCATTTTATGCGTCTTAAAGACGCGAACAAATTAATTTTTTTAAATAAATTGGAACTAACCCAAGTAAAACTCCTGAAATATTTTTCCATTGCTAACAAAATGTTGTCATTTTCTATTAAAAACTTCTCTCGGCAAAATTAAAAGCACACAAACCTCTTTAGAAGTATGAAGGAAAAATTTTAATTTTCGTGACAATATAATATTGATATTTAAATACAAAAATAGGAAATTTCGTCACTATTGGAACAGTGTATAAAGAGATGTCCATTTTTAAAAATGACTCATCTTAGAATAATATATGTAGAAATTATTTTCTCTTGTGACAATTATTTTTGAAAAATGTAGCAAAATTTTAGTAAATCAAGAGTGCAAAGAAATTGATTGTAGAAATCAATCAGTATTAGAAATAATATTATATGGTACGACGGCACCCATCCGATTATGACTGTGTCAAAACGCTGCTTAACTTCAGTGATCGAACGAGAAGCCTTGAACAATTATATGTGCCTAAACGGACAATATTATCATGTACTTGGCAAGTATTTCATCATGTTTAATATATAATTCGCTTTTTTACGCTGGTCCATATTTGTATTACAGATTTGAGAATAAGCTTCGTGTCAGTTTTTCGCAAAATAGATATACTATCCAAATTAATTTTTCTACGTAAATACACTTTGGAAATTTTCGGTGAAAAGTGTTAAAAAGTGTGTGGTATAAATTTCAGATTTTTGCTAGAACTTTCCTGTGGCATGCTACGAGTATACATAGAGTCGAATAGTTTTTAGAAGAATTTTTGCAAAAAAAGTACAAAAAAAAATAACCTTTTTTACAGGATTCCAAAAATGAATGCAATAAATTACAAACAAAATTATAGGAAATTACAACTTTTTTTGATTATTCAGACGAATTTGAAAAATTTTGGTATTTTTTCAATAGTGATGTATTTTACTATAGGACACAAGAATTTACAACCACAATCTACTAAATTCTTCCCGACTTTTCTTTCAAATCCTGCAAAATTTAAAAAAACTCACCCTAAACTCTTTCAGATTCTTCTTTGACACATATTTTAGAAATCTTTTGAAACCTTTCAAAATCTTTTTAAATAGGCTCTTAAAATTAATTTTTCGCAATAAAAAATCAATGTAATTTTTCCTAGGAACCTAATTTTTTTTTCATTTTCGTGAAAACTTAAGAAATTGTTAAAATCTTTAGAAGCTTCGATAATTTTTGAATCCTTTCAAAGCGTCTGAATATCTATTTAATTTTCTCACATTTTACTTAAATAATGTAGTGCGGCCAAATTGCAAAATTTTGCTTTAAAATCTCTTAAATTCTCTTTAAAAATTTTAGAAAATAATTCAAAATGTTTTGTAATCTTTTTCAATTATCTCCTAGAATTTATTACCTACAAAGCAATCTTCAACATTTTTCCATGAATCTCAAGAACAGTTTTCTCATATTCTCTTGACACCCTACAAAATACAGTGTACCTAAAATTTGTTTAAATCGTGAAAAATTAAAAAAGTTATCTCAAAGTCTTCCATACTTTTTTTCCACGTATTTTTAAATCTTAAAAACGTAGAATTATTCTTTCGCAATAAAACCTAAACAATGAAAAATTTTCTCAAAAATCTTGGATAGAATTTAATCTCCTTAAGTCTTTCATAATTATTACAAAGTTTCTCATTCTTTTTTTTTTTTTAATTATTCAAAATAAGATTTTGCCCACAATTTAATTTTTCTGATCTCTTTGAAAATGTAAGAAAGTCCACAAATTATTGCGTAGCAAAGAAATTTTAAGAGCAGAATTATTAAAAATGAAAATATTCAAAGTTGGTTTGTAACGTTCTTAATTTTTAACTTTTACACATTGTGCATTTTGAAGATTTAAAAAAACAGAAGTCCACAATATCATTTCCAATGATATAAATTGAAGAATGAATAAAAAAATTCTGAGTTTCCAAAATTATATCGTTTTAATGATTTTTAAGTTAAAAACATTAATTTATACATCAGAATTTGCTTCGAAATATTTTGAATATTCTCTCGAAAAGTTAAAAAAAATCATTAGAAAATTTCCTTAAAATCTTCCAGTCTCTTTTCAAATTTTCAAATATTATATACAATTGCACATCATGAATTTAACAATTATTGGAAAAAAATCATTTTTTGTTGTTTATGAATTTTGATGAAAAAATGTATTCTTTTCATACGTTATTAATGCCTAGAAAGCTGCTCGATTTTTTGTTCGAAATCTTCCAAAAATCTACATTTTGTGTGGAATATTTTAAATTTTTTTTCAAGTTTTAAACTATTTTAGATTCTTTTCAAAACTTCAAAATGTATCTTAAACTCCCTAGAATTACTTCTAAATTAATCATTGTTCAATTGTTACTTATAGACCAAATTTTTTTTTAAATCTTTCAAAATATTACCTCTACATTGATTTTTCAGGGAGGGGGAGGGGCGGGGGAGCGTATGATCGTTTCGAAACGAAAAATATGACTTGTCATTCGAACACAATCAGACCTTCTCTGTCTGCCTCATAAGATGAAAGGAGAGATCTCGAATCCATCATTTCGAATTGAATGGCACCTCGCTGTCTTTATCAAATGGTAGCAAGAGAGGTCCGATCGACTTCAAGCATTGGAGTCCCACTGTAGCGTTTTGTAAGCTCAAACCATCAAGTGTTGCCTTGATAATGGTGAAGACTGTGTTTTTTCTAAATAATTACTCTCATATTAGTAAAAGTAAGCAATTTTCTATTCAATAATTATCTCGTATGTTTAGTTATGAAATGCATGATGCGCCATGAATCCAAATAGCATGATGCCATGAATCATGCGCTACGCAAAAGTGTGTGCTTCCCACTTGAAGTATTTTGTGAGGTATTTCGCTTATGCATACATAGTTGCAAAATATTGATGTGCTTTCGGATGTTGCTGTTTTCTAATGGTTTAAGCAAGCGAGAGGCAGACGTGATTCAGTATCCGGACCGATAATTCAAGAGAAGGCTCTCATTTTAAACAAGATGCTCAACGGTCCTCGAAGGTTTTAGATACGTAAGCAGGAAAAATATACATTTTAACGTGTGACAGGAAAATTTCTTCCTCATTCCAGTCAAATCTTTTGTTTACGCTTGTTCCCGTATTAGAACAAAGGAACGCAAAAAATGGAGAAAAAATTTTTTTTTACTACACAGGAAAATCGAACAGAATAAGTTTACACGGCTCTGTAGAAACCTAAACTTTGTTGTGAATTTGTTTAATTTTCTAAAAGAAAATGAAAGAAGATATTAGCTATTTTCATTCAATTTTAAATATATTTTTGAATGTCATGCCAAATTTCAGAGAAACACCATCTTATTAAAAGTTTGATCTAAAATCCAAGACGCAGGATCTAAGAACAAAATAGTGGCAACCATCATCCTCAAAAATGAACCTCCATTAAGATAAACGGTCATCCCTATCAGAAGCTATTGTTAGAACAACATATAATTTCCGGTTTTGAAAATCTCTACAAGAACTGTGCACAACCTAGACAAGGACGATAAGATGAACCGTTTCTTGCAAGATAGGACCAGCTGATCCTTTCCCAGAAAAATATTGAAAGTCGAGATATATTAATCCGTGGCCGAGTTGGCGGTTATGGAGACCGTTTTCTCTGGTTGGTCGCGGCAGTAATATAACTTCGTCCACGTTATTTTCCACGTCTCCAGCTGGTATATCACAGACAGCAATAAAATAACTCTGACAACTTTACTTCGTGTAAGGTACTACACGGTTGGGGATGCCATGCCGTGGGACGCCACGCCGTAAGCTGAGAAGATCGCAGTACGTTCTTCAAGTTCTCAATATTATATATTGATCAATAATAAAACGTACTCACACGCATTGGTGAGTGTAGATACGAGGACGATTGCGTCGGCAAACGCGGTTGAACGTATTCACTGAAATAGAAGAGTAATCGCAACACAGCCGGCTGCGTTTATAAACGCTCGCGGCGACTTGGCTTGGATTTACTGCGAACGATGCGGCATTTCATTTTCTTTGGAAGCCCGTGCGAAATTCGATACCTTCATCGCGTTTCTCACGAGGAAGCATTTAGGATGTTGTACGTCGTACCGCAAGGAACGGCTACCAAGTCCAAAGGAAAGGATCAGGAGATCTGCGCCACTGTATTGTTTTGGGTAGATGGATAAAAACGGATGTGTTCCCTTAACATCTGTTGGGTTGTTAGAGGGGGTCATCCCATGTGACAACCTTTTTTTAAACAGTTTTTCCAAAATTTTTTGTAGCGTAATTAAAAAACACAGAGCTTCCACATTTTTACTATATATTCATTCAGTCTTTCGTAGTAACTCTGAATTTTTATATGCAAAAATATGATTTTGATCGCGAGTTTCTTTGAGCGAATTTCAACCATATGAAAGAAAGGTAGGTAAACGGCGACCATGATTCTGTCAGAGTGGCTGATCCAAAATCAAAAAACAGAATTGGATGTTAATCTATATGTGGACGGCTATCGCTGGAACTAGGATTTTTTTCAAAAATCTTGAACATTAAATTCTTTATATGCTTTCTAACATGAGGACCCAAAATTTCACGATTTTTTGCGACTATCTTTCTATGAAAAAAAAACGGTTCAATATTTGCCAAAAATCCTAGTTCCGGCGATAGCCGTACGTGTTCTGAATGGAACATTAAAATTTGGAAGCAATCGATTGAACCGTTTTTGAGAATTCATGGTAGCCAGTTTAAAAAATCTAGTACAAATCCGAAGGTACACAATAGCTCTTGTTTTCCGCCCCGTCAAGCGGACGGCCGTGCGCTCTAAACACCTTAAATTCATACTGCTGTAACTTTCGAACGACTTCCAATTTTGGAAAATTACTTTACCAGTATCTTCTATACATATTCTAGATTTGATTTATGCAACAACAAAAGAATCTATTATTTGAAACCGTCACACGGGATGACCCCCTTAATAAGTCCATTCGGGTTTTTTGCAAACAATTGATCATCATTCATCGTATAGAGGAAACAAAGTTGAATCAATTAAATAATTTTAATTTCTCTCTATGATTAACAATCAGATTTTATACGAATCAAATCAAGTCTTTCTTCGACCATCAATGTGAATATGCATATTATTTTGTAGGTCTTACGTTCTTCATTAGAGTAAAAGAAAGAACAAACGAAATTACTAAATTAAATTAAAATTCGATCGATTCAAAGGTTTTTTGTTTCACCAGAATTAAGCTGAAATTAACTGAAGTATAAAAAGAGACAAGAATGTATTAATAAGTTTAATGTAATGCAAAACAGGTTTTTATCGCAGAAAAATCATTATAGAGATTAAAAAAAAAATATCTCAAATGTCGAAATCCTGGATAAGGTAGCTGAAACGTTAGCAGTGGGTCACAAATTTGTTATTTCTTACAATGTTAATAAGTGACCCATCAATAACACAATAACATGGCTGCCACTATAGAAAATTGTTTAAAAAATTTAGAACGTGAAGATCAGAAACTAAGTATAAAAAAAATTTTCGCAATTAATCTTAAACCATAGTCGAATTATTAATTTCAAAAATCTTAAAAAATCTTTCAAACTGGTTGAAAATTTCCCAAATGTCAATGAACATTTTGTGTTTGTAAATTCTGACAAAGGAAAACATGCTTGACAATGATATTTTGTATAAAAAGATTAAGACTTGTCCTGTTCTGACAATACAAGAAAAATGTAACGATATAGCTATTATATGGGAGAAAAAAAGATTAATTAATGAACAAATTGCATGTTAATTAAAAGACACAATCTTGCTTATGCTCTACTAAAAGTGCACAAACCAGATTT
The DNA here is from genome assembly GCA_932178445.1 of Andricus quercusramuli. Taxonomy (NCBI): domain Eukaryota; kingdom Metazoa; phylum Arthropoda; class Insecta; order Hymenoptera; family Cynipidae; genus Andricus; species Andricus quercusramuli. Next base: position 121,665 of record CAKNXH010062124.1, read on the forward strand.
GAAATGGAGATTAATTGTTTTCACATTTTGATATCCTACTTACAACCTATTCAAATATATTTCCAATGTCTTAAAACTGGTTTCAGGAAACACATAATTATTTTTCAAAAATAGCTAGGATTTAAAAGACATTTGAAATACAATTCAAAAAGGAAAATATCAACATTCAAATACTCAACATATCCTTTAGTTTCATTGAAGGTTGTTTTAATTTTTTATCACATTCCATCAGATTTTGCATTAGGTTGCATTAGAGAATAACTAATACTAAATCATAATTTAACTAAAATAACAAAAAATGAATTTTTACTCGCTGCTAGAACTGTTTTTGATAACATGGTTTTCTCTTTTAATGGTAAATATTATTAACAATTAAATGGTTTTTCTATGGTTTCTCTATTGTCGCCTATATTTTCAAATTTGGTTTTAGAAGCTGTAGAAACAAGAGCTTTGAAAAAATAAATTTCAGATCTATTCTATATAAACAATACGTGCATGATATTTTAGGTACTGTTCCTCCAAACAAAATTGATGATTTCGTAAACACTTTCAATAGTATTGAAAATTTCATACAGTTCACATTTGAACTTGAACATAACAATTCAATTAATTATCTTGATCCACAAATTATAGAAACAACTGAAGGTAAGTTAATTAGCAGTTGGTATGAAAAAGCTTCAGGGTCTGATAGATATCTTAATTTTGATTCTCATCATTTGTTTTGTCAAAAGGTCGGCCTGATGAAAGACTTAATTGATAGATGCATTAAATTGAGTGATATAAGATTCAGGAAAGAAGATTTGGATCAAATTGAAATCACATTAGTTCAAAATAATTATCCTTTTCCTTCGATAAATAATATTATCCGAGAAAGAATTCATGAAATCTATAATGGTTCTAGTGAGAAAAATAACTTGATTGACACGTACAAAAAATCGGATCTAAAAGTTATGCCACATTGTGTTCAAGAAATCTCGGAAAGCTTTAGAAAATCGTGAAAAAATTTAACATAAATGTTTATTCTAGCAATCAAAACACCCTTAAAAAATTTCCACTTAATCAAAAAGATATCGATAACCCAAAAATTCTATCCAAACATAGAAAAGAAGGTGATGTTTGACGAAGAAAGGGAGGAATAAATTCTTTCAAATGAAAACTTTCATTTCTTAATATTTCAAGTCAAAATATGTATTGAATTTTCAACAAACAAGATTAATGCTCCAACCAAAAATATGAGTTTTTTACTCATCAAGTTACATTTCAAACTTAAAAAATAAATTCTCATAAAAAAAATACTTTTCAACAAAATCGTTACATTTTCTGCCACAGAGATGAACTTTCAACTAAAACGATGAATCGTAAAAAAATGAATTATCAACAGAAGATTAATATCCAAGAGGTGATTTTTAACCTGGAAGATTAATTTTCTAAAAATGGGATACTTTAGTTCATGCCAAGAAGGTGAATTTTCAAGAATATAAATTCTTGACAAAATAGTTCAACATTTAACCAAGTAATTGAATTTTTACCCACAAAACATGAATTTTCTACCAAATAGATCATTTTTTGTAGCAAAAAGATTAATTTTCAGTCAAAAAGATTAATTTTCTACCAAAAAACACAAATTTGTAACAAAGTGCAGTAATTTTCAACAAAATAGTTGAATTTTAAAGCCAAAAAGTCGAATTGTCTACAGAACAGTTGAATTTTTAACCCGGAAATATATTTATTTTCAAGTTATTTTTCTATCAAAAAGTTGAATTTTTATAAAAGAAGTTAGTTACATATTTAACCAAACACTTAGATTTTAACAAAAAATATGGATTTTCAATACAAATTTAATTTTTAATCGAATAAGTAAATTTTCTACCAAATATTTGAATTATGAATCAAACCAGATTAATTTAGACCCTAAGATTTGCATCTTTTACCAAAAGGCTGAATTTGCATTCAACAAGATTAATTTTTGACCAAACGAGATGAATTTCGAATAAATTACATAAATTTTCAACTGAAAAAGATCAAGTTTCTATGAAAATATTAATTTTTTAACCAAGAATGGAAAAGTTAAATTTTTGTTTGAAAAAATTCACTAACAACAACGAAAGAAACCGAATTTTCGAAAAATAGTTACATTTTTAACCAAAGAAATGAATTCTCAATTAAATTTATTGATCTAGAAAAATGAAATTTCAACAAAAATTAATTTAAAAAAATGATTTTTTAATGCAGAAGATTAATGTTATGCGAATGGAATGGATGAATTTTCAACCAAGAAGGTGAATCTCGGAAAATATTAATTTTTAACAAACTAGTCAACATTCAACTAAGTGGTTGAAGTTAACACTCAATAGTTGAATTTCCAACCAAAAAGATGAATTTTCTACCAAGATGGTTATTTTGCGCCAAAGCGAGGCGAATTCTCTCCAAAATACTTCAACTTTAAACCAAATGTTTGGATCTTCAACGAGGGAGATTGGATCTCTACTGGAAAAGACGAATTTCTAACAGAATAAATAAATTTTTAACCAAATAGTTGAATCGCCAACAATAACAAAAATAATTTTCTACTAAAGAAGCCGAATGTTTAATGAATTACATGAATTCTAAACCAAATACAGTTTAATTTTTAAGCCAAATATTCGAATTTTCAAGCCAGAATAGATCATCATTAACCAAAAATACCATAGTTAGATTTTTTTACATAAAATCAATTTCAAATACGAAAAAATTATTTCCTACAGAACAAGACAAAAACTTTGCCATAATTTTATAACCTACAGGAACTTTTCCTTGAATTTTTGAATCCGAAAACCGAATAGAAGATATTACCCAATAAATTTTTTTTTTTTGCCGGATGACAATCCACAAATGTTGTTCACTGGACCAAAACGATTTTTCAAATGATATAACCTGAAGATTGTTTTGCTAAAGAGAAGAAAAGAAAAATTATAGATAATGAGTCAATTGAAAATTGAGCAAGGTGCGGATTCTAAAAGTATTTCTTGTGAAAATTTATATTTTTTTGTAATTTGTATATTAACACAATGAACTACCAGTTATTGAAAAATAAAAATAAAATAAGGAATTCAAGTGGAATTTTTTTCCATCTGAAAATTCAAGAACCCTCTGGAGACGTTGTTTACTCTTCCTTAAAAACATATTACTTTCCTAACTCTCTTTCATTTCACACATTATACATGAGTTCTACTTCACAAGTCTATTAAATGCTAAGTACAATTATGAGCTTCATATCAATATATAATTCGTTTCTTCAGATCAACTCAAATATCCTTCAAAGCCAGCGATCCTACCTCAGAATAAATAATTTAATGTTATAGCACTAATTAAGTAATCAGTAACATACAGCAAGAACCATACTAATAAAAATCACGAAGACCGTATTCGAACTATATTTATTAAAATTCTCACGATGCTAGCTTATGAAGTATATAAGAAGTTATCTGAAAAGACCCAATTTGTATTCAATTCCATATATAATTTCATATTTAACCTAATTTTTGTTTATCGGCGGAAATAATTCATACATCTAATAGTAATTAGTTCTGATAGATGTTGCAAAGTACATTACTTGCAAAGTAAATGAACCAATCGGCGTCTCAATGCAGTCCGAAGATAGAACAAGTGGTCCAGCAGTTGGAAACTGGCGCCGGAGATTTTAGAAAAATAAATACGAAGGTCGAAACTTTCCCAGTCCGTTATCTTGCAATGCGCATAAGCTCAACAAAGTGATACATACCGTAAAGCGGTCATAAACGGAATAAGTCCTTAGATTTTATTATTAAATTACATACAGGAATTATAAAAATAGATATCAGTTGTTTGAATACATGAATGCTTACCCTTGTTCGATAAAGGGGGAGAAATGCACAGAAAAAATGATATCAGCTGTCTATTGGCACCGGCATTTCCATAAGGAAGGATCAGCCGCAAAACAAAAATACCACTTTGGAATTGAGAAAAATTTTTAAATTGAAGTCCGATATCGAACGAAGTGGAATAATTCACAGTTTTTTCAGACATAAGTACTTTGATTCAATTACTATCAATATAAAAATCAGAGTTTTTGATAAAGTACCTGGAGGCAGGTCAGAAATGAGAAGGTGGAAACATATAAAACTTGGGAAATTGTTTTCTTTTTTACTGCTAATCTGCTGAAGGCTGGTGCCTTTCTTAGCAAACAACACAAACCAATTATTACTTTTTTGGTTCTATAAACACCTATTTGTTCCTACACACTACCTCCTTCAACTGAAGTTTGGTGGGACTGACGTTATAGCTAGAATCTCCACCTTACGGCAACTGGCTAATTATTTTGGACATGATTTTTACTCGCAAAATACATTCCTTGTTTTAAGTTAGTACCTGGGTTCATACTATAAATAATGAGTAATACAAACAATAGAGTAGCCTCAGAATGGATCGAAACTTTGGTTCATGAAAGGTATGCATTCGGTAAAGGTAAATGTAGAGTTTCAGGCACTGAAGGGAGACTGAATGTTTCGAATCCTAGAGGGTGAATGATCTTAAGGAAAACCAATTACCAGAAACAATGCGCGTCAAGAAAGCTAGATATTTTATGTGTACCTGAAACTGAGTAGAAATGACGCAACATTACAGCGATAGAAAATGGGGTGTTCAGACCATACCTCGAGTCCTACTCGAACTATGGTCAGGAATAGATAGTGAATCACATGGTAGTCAAGAATAGGTCGGTCTGATTATGAATGGAAGAGTGAGATAGCATGTTAAGGGGCATGACATTGTATCTCGCAGATTGTTGTGGGTTAGAATAAAAGTTGGAATAAGAAGTCTATTCATCATAGCGTGTTACATCCCAGTGTATGGCAAAAGGAGTGTAGTAAAATACGTCTTCTAGGGCACTCTAAATGATGATATAGGTAATAATTAACTATGAAGAAACAAACAAAACAAGAACAAAAACCCCCCAAAAGAAATAACAAAACAAACAATAGAGTAACCTGGGAATGGATTGAAACTTTCGTTGACAAAAGGTATGCATCCAAGGTGAATGTAGAGTTTCAGGCACTCAATGGAGATTGTGTGTTTCGAATCCTAGAGGGGTAAATGATCTTAAGGAAAAACAATTACTAGAAACAATGCGTGTAAGGAAGCTAGATATTTGGTGTGTACCTAATACAAAGCAAAAGTGATGCAACATCAGAGTGATAGATAACGGGGTGGTAGAACCATAGTTCGAACCTACTCGAACTATGGTCATGAGTAGATAGTGAATCACATGGTAGTCAAGAAAAGGTCGGTCTTATTATGAATGGAACAGCAAGACAGCATGTTAAGGAGCATGACTTCGTATCTCCCATATTGTTGTGGGTTAGAATAAAAGTTGGAATAAGGAATCTATTCATCATAGCGTGTAACATCCCAGTTGATGGCAAAAGGAGTGTAGTAAAATACGTCTTCTACGGCACTCTAAATGATGATATAGATGATAATTACCTATGAAGAAACAAACAAAACAAGAACAAAAACCCCCTAAAAGAAATAACAAAACAAACAATAGGGTAACCTGGGAATGGATTAAAACTTTGGTTGACGAAAGGTATGCATCCAAGGTGAATGTAGAAATTCAGGCACTCAATGGAGATTGTGTGTTTCGAATCCTAGAGAGGTGAATGATCTTAAGGAAAAACAATTACTAGAAACAATGCGCGTGAGGAAGCTAGATATTTTATGTGTACCTAAGATAAAGCAAAAGTGATGCAACATTAGAGTGATAGATAACAAGGTGTCAGAAGTTCGAGTGCTGCTCGAACTATGGTCAGGAGTAGATAGTGAATCACATGGTAGTCAAGAATAGGTCGATCTGATTATGAATGAGAGAGCAAGACAGCATTTTAAGATGCATGACTTTGTGTTTCCCTGATTGTTGTGGGTTAGAAAGAAAGTTGGAATCAGAAGTCCTACATCATAGCGTGTTAGATCCCAATTAATGGCAGAAGAAGTGTAGTAAAATATGTCTCCTAGCGCACTCTGAATGATAACATAGGGAATAATTCCCTATATTATCATCACAGTGATCATCGTCACAATTATTGTGATCATGGGTCAGAGTCCAACGCGAGGGTACGGAAAGGGTGCTAGGTAATTTTTGGGATCCAAAAATAAGTGGTAATGGAGGCAGATTGGTAAGCTTATGCTTGAAAAATAGCTCGTTCATTACAAATACACCAAACTCTCTCTTTCAGTCCCCCCGGTTTTCGCCTTGCTAGAACTGCTGTCTCAGGCGAGAGAATGGTTGCGACGTTTTTCGCAACGTCTTCCGCCAACAATTGTTTACGTCTGGGTGCGGGGGGCCCGCCCCCCCGCCCGATTTGAGACCGAAACAATTTAAAGACAACCCTGACAGTGGACTGAAACCGAGAGCTTGGTGTACTTGGTTTAAGCATAAAATTATCCAATTTTACACATGATGTATATGAGATAGTCGAAACAGACCTGAATCAACATTGAAAATTCAACGGGACCGGAAGTGCGAACAGATTTTCAAAATAGCATGAACGAACGCATGCATCAGGCAACTTGAAAAGCGCTAAAACGCAATAGGAAAAATAGAAGGTGCATGGACTATGCTCCGAGATACGTGTCATTGTAGGAGTTCGACTAAAGAGTGTGGTACTGCGGTTCTAGGTAGAATGTGCGGTGACGCATGGTAGAATGACAAAATTCGCGTAGCAATTAATGAAAATAAGCATGCGTATCTAATAAAGTTGCACATTACAGACTTTAGCGATGACGAGAGAAATACACTCAAAAATTATTATAGAGACAGAAACAGGAAAGTAAAAATACTAGTTGAAGAAAGTGAAGGCAAAATCAAGGCGGACAGAGGGCAGAAAATGCAAATCGATTTCAAAGGAAGCAAGGAACTGTTTTTGAAATTGGCGCTAAAATTTATAAGTGAGAAAAGGCCAACTTCGTATGAGCATATTTTATATCGATAACCTGACTTCAATTTAAAAGATTACAATTTTCAAAAATATGTTTACTCTGAGTAACTTTTGTGTTCAAAATTGTCGAACATCGACATTTTGTTTCAAATGTTTTGAAATCTTTTCTTTTTTCAAATTATTTTGTGATCTCTTTAAAGCTTCTAAATTTATTTGAAACCTGATCGAATTTTTTTTTAAATCCATCATTCTCCAGTTGTTCTGTATTGATCAAAGATTTGAGTTGTTTCAGGAATCTTTTCAAACATTCTCTTGAAATTCATATTTCAAAATAAAAAGCTTCTAAATTTTCCCAGAAATCTTATGCATTTTTCTACCGTTAAAACCTTTAAAGATCCTTGAGAAGCTTCAAAAGTTCAATGGAAAATCTTCAAAAATCTACATTTATCTTTTCATTTTTTGAAGTATTTTCAAGTTTTAATTAAGCTTGTATTTTTTTAAATCTTGTGAATATCTCTCAAACCAACTCAAATTTTTCCCAAACTGATAATTATTCAAGTGTTGTTGATGCATCAGAATTAAATAATTTCACGTACATATTAAAAGTTTGATAAATATAAAAATTGAAATTGTAAAGTTTAAGGTTTAAATGTAACGCTCTGAAATATTAACGATTCAAGGCTTTCTACTTCAAATAATTTAGTTTAAAACTGTTTGGTTTTAATATGTGATTTGTAATTGCTCATTTTGAAGAAAAAGGAAAATATAGGTAAGGATTAAAAAAAATCCTTTTCTTAATTGAAAATTTTCAAATTGAATAGGTTAAAAATGGAATATTTCAGATTAAAACAATATTTGAAGAGGATTTGAAATTACGTTTCATATGTGTGGACATGTAGGTGAAATCGTAATGTAAAAAAATGTTGCATAACTGAAATTGTTGCTTGACCTGTGATTGATTCTAATAGCAAAAGTTTTTTGTAAAAGTGTTATATTTTTTTTTAATTGTTGTTTCTTTTAAAAGCTTATATATTACATATACCAAAAAACTTGACAGTACAGTAAAAAACGTAACGTTGACGCGGATTGTAAAAGTATTTCTCATAAAAATGTATGTATATTTTTTTAATTTGCATATTTACATAATGAACTACCAGTTTTTACAGCATAATTTTAAGTGACGTTTTCCAATATTTCAAATTTTTTGAAATTTTGTATTTTTTGTAAAGATTTGTTATTGTCTACAATGATTGACCAGAATTAGAAAAAGCTGTTTATATTTAACTGTATTTTTTTTCTTTTATTTTGTACATTTTTTCACAAAAAAGTACATGTTTGGACAAAAAATTAGAGTCGTAGAAATTTTGCACTTTTTTGTGAAATTTTTTGCGATCTAGGGAACAAGATAAATGAAATTATAAAATGTGAAATTATGAATGGCCCGGTTTCTTCAGCGGGTCCCGGTTAGCGGCTTACGGGACTTATGGTTCTATTCATGTCCTATCGTCCGCGAAAGCGCGAAAGCCAACGTTCCGACAAATGCCTCGTCGGCGTTGTCGTCCTGACAGTACGGTGAATAAATAGTCAAGGAACATGATATCTATTTCATAACACCCATAACGCGTCCCCGTGTGAACGCAACCACAGATTACGTAATTCCTTTTCATATTATACAAGACACATCATACATATATATATATATATATATATATATGTATGTACATAAATATTGTTACACTCTTAACAACAATTTTATCTTAAACCACAACAACTCTTATGCAAACTTGGTTGAATTAATTAATTTTGGGTTTCAAGCCAAAAAGACGAAGTTATAGAAGAAAGTTGAATTTTGAACCCGAAAAGTTGAATTTTCGAGCATATAGCTTATTTTAATCTAAGTGATATGAATTTTCAATCCAAAAGGACGAATTTTCTACAAAACAGTTGCATTTTCGACCTAAAGAAAATTTGTCAATGAAAAACATAGATTTTCAAGTAAATTGTTTATATTTAAACTATAAAAATAAGTTTTTGACAAGTTCAATTTGAAAAAAGGAATTTTCAAACCGAATAGTTGCATTTCTAACCAAAAAGTTGAATTTTCAACCCGAAAAGTTCAGTTGTCGAGAAGAAATCTCGTTCTCAGCCGAGAGAGATGAATTTTCAATGGAAACGGAGGACTTTTCATCAAAACAGTTAAATTTTGAACCAAATAAAGTTGACTAACAAAATAGTTCAAATTGAAAAAATTGAGTTATTAACAAAATAATTAAATTTTTTACTAAATATTTGAATTTTCAAGCAAAAAAGGTGAATTTTCAACAAAACGGTTGAATTTTTGGCGAAAAAAGATGACTTGAATAAAATAGGTGAATTGATAATAAAATTATGATACTATCAAAAAAGTAGTTGAATTTTTTCACCAAGTAGCTGAATCTTCAACCTGGAAGATTAATTTTCCACCTAAAGACGAATTTTCAACAAAATGAATAAATTTCTATCCAAGTAGACAAATTGATTAAAAATTCAACTAAAAAAAAAAAAAAATTTCAACAAAAATGAAAGCGATAAATTTTCAGTTTAAAAAACTATTTTTCAAAAACAAAAAGAATTTTCAATAAAAAATATGAATTTTCAATAAAAAAGTTCATTTTTGAGAAAATAATTTAATTCTCTACCAAATTGTTGAATTTTCAAGCCAAGCAGACAAATTTCCTATGGAACTATTCTGTGAAATTCTCTATACAAATTGTGAACAAAAAATTAAATTGGGGACCTTAACGAATTTGATGAATATGCAACGTAAAAAATGATCTCCTACTAAGAATTTCAAATTACACCAAGTAGTTGATTTTTCAACCAAAAAAAATGTATTTTTATCGAAATACGTAATAGTTAATATTTCGAAGCAGAATGATTTTAATTTGGAAAGAGACGAATTTTCAACGAAATATAAAAATTTTCAACGAGGAAATATCAAAATGTAACTGAAAATATAAATGTCCAAGGAAAAATAGAATAGTTACATATTTTGAGTAAAAAAAATTAATTGTAAACCAAGACAAAATAAATTTCAATCAAAGTAGTTGAATTTTCAACCCGAGAGGTGAAGTTTCATCTGAAATCATGAATCTTCAACCATAAAGAAGAATTTTCAAAGGAAGATTTCCAAACTCATCCAAATAGTTGAATTTTCAACCAAAAAGTGTGTTTTTACGAAGAAGAATTTTCTACCGTAAAAGACGAATTATCAACAATATAAATGATTTTTCAAACAAGTGCTCGAATTTTCAGCTGAAAAGGTGAATTTTCAACCAAATAAATAAGCTTCCAACAAAAAATTTGCATTTTCAACCAAAAATGGGATCGTTAAATTTTCATTTGAAAAAACTAATTGAAAAAAAAATTTTCTAAGTAGTTGAATTGAACTCAAAATAGGGAATGTTTAACAAAATAGTTGAATCCTCAATCGGAATGATGAATTTGTGACAGAAGGGATTAATTTTCTACCTAAATAGATGAATTTTGAACAACATGCATGGATTTTCTACCGAAGAGTTGGATTTTCAACCTATAACTGTGAAGTTTCGAATGAAAAATAAAATAGTTAGATTTTCAGATAAAAAAATAATCTACTATCCTACCGACTTCTTCAGAATCTCATGAAATTCCTTGGAATCTTTAAAAATACACTATATTTTTCCTTCAAAATCCAACGAGGAAAGTTAATTTTCAATTTTTTCCTGATTTGAAGAAAACGAATTTTCTGTATAATATAAGAATTTTCAACAAAAAAAGATCAATCTTCAACGAAAAAAATGTACTTTCAAGAAAAGAGTTTAAAGTCAAACCAAATAGTTGATTTTCCAACCAAAAGGTTGATTTTTTTGCCAAGAATAATTATTTTTTACCATAGAACAGAAAAATATGAATTTTCAACTAAAAATTAAAGGAATTTTTGACAAATTAGTTAAATTGTCGACTAATGAGATAATTCTTCATCGGAAGAAATTAATTTTTAACAAATTAGTTTAACTTTCATTCAAGTAGTCGAATTTTCCAAACTAAAATGTGAATTTTTAACCTAATTATTAATGTTCATCCAAAAAAAGATGAATTTTCAACCGAATAGTTGAATTCTAGACAAAAAATATATGTTTTTCGCAAATGTGGGATATTTGAATTTTCAATTTACTAAATTAGTATTCAACAAAAAATGAAACGAATTTTAAAAAAATAGTTAAATTGTCTGCTAATGAGATGAATCTGCAACCAGCAAATAATGAATTTTCAACAAATTAGTTCAATTTTTAACCAAATAGTAGAATTTTCAACCCGGTAATATAATTTTTACTAAAAGTATTAATTTTCAATCGAATAGTTGAATTTCCAGTCAAGAAAGAGGATTTTTCGATGAAATCGTTGAATTTGCAAGTAGAAACAAATAGATTTGTGACTGAAAATGGAATCGTTCAATTTTTAGTTTGAAAAAAAATGTTCCAGTTGAATCCACGAAAAAAAAGTCGAAAAACATGATGAATTTTCGACAAA
>CAKNXH010062124.1:133265-169028 GCA_932178445.1 Andricus quercusramuli
TTTAAGGCAAGTAGTTTGTTTTTTCAAAGGATTTCCAACAAAATAGTTTCTATTACACTATTCAATTTTGAAACCAAAAAGAAGAATTTTCTTTGAACAAGTTAAATTTTCATCATAAAGGTAAATTTACAATCCAATAGTTGAGTTCCCTGCCGAAATTATGAATCTGCAAAAAAAAAATTAATTTTACAAAGTATTTCAACTTTAAGGCAAGTAGTTTGTTCTTTCAACCATAGAAAAATGTATTCCCAACGAAACATGCAATAATTAATGATCCAAACAATAAATATTTCAATTCGAACAAAATTAACATTCAACAAAATCTATGAATTTTGAACTAGAAGAGATCAATCTTCAATTTAAAATATCGAACAAAGCAAAAAAAAAAATTTAAGTAAAATAGTTAAATGTTCAAGCGAAGCGATGAATTTCAATATGGAATTATGAATCTTCAAGAAAAAAAAGAATGTTCACGAAAAGAATTCAAAATTCAACCACATAGTTGAATTTTCAACCAAATATGTAGTTAAATGTTCAATAAAGAAATATGCATTTTTGACCAAAAATAGAATAGTTACATTTTGTCATAAAATGAATTCTCAACCAAAAATAAAACTTATTTTCAACAGAAGAGTTAGAATGTCGAGCAATGATCTTAAAAAAAAAATCTCAACAATCAAAGTGACAAAATTTTAACCAAAATTATAAATCCTTGAACAAAAAAATTAATTTGTAATAAAGTAGTTCATCTTTAAAACAAATTAGTTGAGTTTTCAATTGGAAAGGGATTAATTCTCTACGAAAAATGTAATAGTTTATATTTCCAAATTCAAAAAAAGATTTGTCGGTGAAAAAAGAAGAAAATTTTCCACACGATTCTTGACTGTTTGGTACAAAAAGGCGAATTTATATTTTATTACATTGATTTTAATATTACAATTAATATGGAAATCATATTTATTTTTGATCCAAATAATTACATAATTCATTGTTAAAATTTATTACTTAAAAGCATTTTTTAAATATTTTTAGTTTTTCTCTCTTAATATTTAAAACTTTTCATTTGGTTAAAAATTTCATGAAACTTGACAATCCTACTGAGCGAGGGTATGTAATTCGATGCTCTGAAGTCTAAATTCCCTGTCGTTGTCCTCAACATTCAACCGAGGGCTTTGGAAGTGACTTTAAGGAGGTTTAAAAAGATGGCAGGTTGTAAACACTTTGAGGGTCAGTCGATTGACTTTAATCGCTTTGATATAATATTCCAGTCGAGGTTTCAGTTTTTATATGTGAATAAGGAATTGTTGTTTTTTTGGACTACTTATAAGGAATAAATTTTCAAATAAAAAAAATCTATTTTTAACAACAAAGTAAACAAATTTCCAATAACAGAAATAAATTTTCAACCAAAGAGGTGAATCCTACAAACATCAATTTTTAAAAAAGTGGCTCAAAATTTTTCCAAAAAGTTTCAGACTTTAATTTAAAAAGATCAATGTTCAGCCCAATAGCCACACCCTCAACCAAGAAGATGACGAAGAAAGTGGAATTTCAAAGCTAAAAGGATGAATCACTTACAAAACAGTTGAATTTTTAAACATAAATAATGACTTTCCAACTAAAGCAGTAAATTTTCTACTTAGTAGCTTAATTTTCTTCCCTATTGTTAAGTTTTCAAGCCTGAAATTCGAATTTCATAGAAAAAATTTCAATTTGAATCAAAAATATAAATTTTGAACTAAAATGATGAATTTTCGACCATAAAAAACAAAGATTTTTAGAAAAACTAGTCTAAACTTCAACCGAAAAATTGATTTTTCAACTTAAATATGTGTATTCGCAACTAAACATGAAATATTTGATATTTCAACCAAATCAGATTCAATAAAATATTCAGATTATCAACCAGAGATGAATTTTTAACTAAAATTATAAATATTGACAAAAATGAATTTTCAACAAAATAGTAGAATTTTTAACCAAACGAGCTGCATTCCGATGCAGAAATACAATATTATACTTTCCAACCAAAGTTGATTTTTCTTGTTAGTTCCTATTAATTTAGTTTGCATTTGAGCAAAAAAATCGAGAAAAATGTGAAAAACGGTGAGTTGATTTCTGAGTTTAGATCTGATTCATCACGAAAAAATGTAATGATATCCAGTAATTTAAAAAAAAAACGAATTTTTAATGCAGTCCGGTGTAATTAAATGTGCTTTCGAATCGTCCAATTATATTAACCTTTATCTTAATTTTAATTAACCTTGGATACATTAATAATGATGATTAGAATTAATTCAAACCACTTTGCAACGTGATACAAATACTATAAGATATCGTAGACTGCATGCGAAGCCAATTTCAAAACTGATAACCATTTTATAAATTGGATATATATATATATATATATATATATATATCTTTTTTTAATTTCAATTTAAAAAAATCATAAACTGTTTTCAAATTGTTGACATATGAAATATTATGATTCTAATTGGAAATATTAATGAAAAAAGTATTTCAGCTTTTAACCAAGCAGTTGCATTCAAAAAAATTCTACCAAAACAGACGAATTTTTAACAAAATAATGAATTTTTAATAGAATAAGTGGATTTTCAACAAAATGCATAAATTTTAAATAGAATGGGTGAATTTTTAACCAACTAGTTGAATTTCCAACTTGAGAGGATAAATCTACAATGAATAGTGAAATAGATGAATTTTCGGATAAGAAAATTAAACCGAAAAAATGAATTCTTGACAAAGTAGCTTAAGTTTTCACCAAAATAGTTCCATTTCGAGCAAAAAAAAAAAAAAATGCAAGCAAAGATATTAATTTCTCAACCAAGAAAACACATTTTTAATAAAATACACAAATTTTCAACAAAAGAGTTCATTTAAAAAAGAAATTCGAATTTTCTACCAAAGCAGTTGAAGTTTCAACTCAAAAAGACTTATATATAACAAAACAGGTAAATTAACAACAACAAAAAAACTTATTTTCAAACTATTGAATTTTTTACAATGTAGACTTATTTTTAACTAATTAATTGAATTTCCGTCCAAAAACCTAAACTTTCACCGAAAAAGATTAATTTAATACTGACAGAAGCGAATTTTCAAACAAGTAGTTGAATTTTCAGCCACATAGTTAAATTTTCAATTGCGAAAAATAAATTTTCAACAACAACTTGAAGTTTCATATTTTCAATAAGAAAATGAATTTTTTACAAAAAATCGAATTTTCAACAGAATAGTTGAATTTGCAACCAAAGTGATAAATACTTTCCCCCATATAGGTACCATATTACATTCAATATCAAGCTCCTAAGATTTCATGTCCAAATCTATTAAAATTTCAACCAAATAGTTCAATTTTCAACAAAATAAAATGAAAAAGATGAATTTTCAATCATGAACCATCACTTTCTACAAAAAAAAAACGAAATTTCGACAGAAGATATTAAATTTTAACTGAGAAAGAAAAATATTTACCGAAAATTATATAGTTAAATTTTTAGTATAAAAGATGAATTTTTGACAAAAAATCGAATTTTCAACGAAATTTACAAATTTTTAATCAGAGGATTTTTAAATAAGATAAATAATTATTAATCAGAAAAATTAGTTATAAAAGAAGAAGTTGAATTTTCAACTGAAATAAATTTCTAACTCAAAATAGAAGTTAAATTTTCAAAATTTAAGAATTGTAAATTAGATCAAAGTCAAATTTAAAATTCTATTTAACGTCCAATAATCAAGGTAATGTATAGAATTCATGAAAATAAAAACAAGACTCGAACCACCAAATTTGAGCAACCACCATAAAATGCTTTTATTAAAACTGAAAAAAAAACTTTTTCTTACAAAAAAAGAAAAAAATTTTCTTCGGACAAAAAAAAAAGAATTTTTAAGCAAAAATTTTTCCTAACAATATAGTTAAATTTTCAACCAATGAAAACAATTTTCTATCAAAATCGTGAAATTTTCAAACTGAAGAGGCAAATTTTCATTATAACAGTTGGATTTATTAACAAAAAAGTGACTTTTTAACAAAATTGTTGCACTTTTCACATAGCAGATGAAATTTTTATGAAGTAGTTTAATTTTTAAACACAGGCATGAATTTTTAACAAAAAAAAAATAATTTTTTTTTCCGAGAGACAAATTTTGAACAAATTATAAGAATTTTCAACCAGAAATGATCATGGATTTAATGCTTTCACAATGATTCATTATGATAAATTAAAATTCAAAATTTTGAAGCTTTTTCGGGTTTCAATCATATGCGAAACTATAAATATTGCCGACATTTCGTGAACATTGCAGTTCACTTCTTCAGGGCTGACCAGAAAAGATCAATGAAAAAAAGAAATGTAATAGTTACATTTTTAGTTAAGAAATTTATTTGAAAAAAAATATCAACAAAATTATTGAAAACTATTTAGATTGGCAATGTGGATTACTCTGAATTAGAAGTCGATGACTTAGATTACTTGAATTACTTCGAATTATCTGGATTATAAGTGGATCACTTCGTCTTGCAAATGAAATATTTTGCATTCGAAGTAGACTACTCTTGATTATAAGTGGATTGCTTCAGATTACGAATCTACTACTCCAACTTAGAAGTGGATTGCTCGGAATCACTTGAACTAGTTAAGATTACAAATTGGTTACACTAGATTACATTGAATAGCCAGTTCAGATAACATAGCTGTCCGGAAGATTAGCAAAGATGTCAGTGGATTACTGCATCTTACAAGAGGATTACTCTGAATTATAAGTCGTCAACGCTTTATGAAAACTGAATTACTTTAGTTACTTTGGATCACATCTAGATCAATCTGGTTACCAAATAAATTGCTGTGAATTATTCTGATGACTCCAGATTGCAAGTAGATTACACCGGATCACACTGGACTACCAGTTCGGATAACCTTGTTGTTCAGCAGATTATCAAAGTTGTCGCTGGATTACTGCACCTTATAAGAGGATTACTCTGAATTATAACTCGAGAACTCTAGATGAAAAGTGAATTGCTTCAGATTACAAGTAGATTACTCTGGTTACAAAATAGATTGGTCTGAATTACTGTAATTACTCCGGATTGTAAGTGGATTACGCCTGATCACACTGGATTACCAGTTCAGATAACCTACTTGTCCAGCAGATTATCAAAGTTGTCGCTGGATTACTGCATCTTGCAAGTGGATTACTCCTCATGAGAACTGGACTGCTTCAGATCAAAAGTGAATTACTCTAGATTACGGTTACCAAATAGATTGCTCTGTACTACTTAAATTACTTCGGATCGCAAGTGGATTACGCCCGATCACACTGGACTACCAGTTCAGGAAACCTATTTGCTGCTCTGGCCTCTGGTGTAAATACGGAACTGCAATTTCACAGTAACCTTAAATTTAAAAAACAAATTCTTCCTCTAGCTGTAATAGTGAAAGAAATCCCACAATCTAATCTTCCTTGCAAGATAGACCATTCCTTCCATTCCTTTCTATAATTGAATTGCAGCAACCGCGAATAAATTGTGCGCTTAACTATCTAATTAATTAAGAACGAATTACTGTAGAACTGTAGAACAGAAGACCGCTATGCGGTCCATTGTCGCCGGCCAGTGTCTCCATGAGTCCTACCACCCTTTTATACGAACCACGCGGAACTATTAATCCGACTTAGTGAGACAGTCACCCACGCCACTAGAAGTTATAAACGGGACTTATATGAAGGTACACGGGCTCATTAGAGGCTTGCAGAATCGTGGAAGAGCCTCGAGAGTTTCTTCTTTGCTGCTCTTTATAGCCCCTCATTATATCCCTCTCGCTTTCACTAACTCTGTCGTCTGATACATTTATGGTTAAGGCACGCATCCGATATTGAGTTACGCGGCGTGGCGCAGCGGCGCGGCGTCTCAAACGGGGCAAATTTATGTTCTGGAGACAAAACGAGAATAGGGGAGCACTTATTTGAAATCACTGATTTCCCTGACAGGACAGTAGTACGCTTAGAATCGAGCGCAAGATAGTATGTACATATATGTATAAGTGAAACGGGGTCGTTTATGGAATTAAAGGGGACTTCGAAAGATTGGTTCATTTTTTAATTTACGCTCTTAATCTGAATTAGTAGAAAAATACTAATTCGTAGCAGTTTTCAAAGTATCATTCCAAGGCTAGTTTTCGGTATTGAAATAGTCCTTCAACAATATAGTCTCGGGTAGCTCTATTCTAATGCCACTTAGTTTTGATGCCACTAAGTTTTGATGCCCCTATGGTGTGATGCCACTTTGTTTTGATGCCACTTTGTTTTGATGCCACTATGCGACATTTTAGTACAACTTTTTTGGATCAAAACAGGACTGAAGTGAGAATCAAATTTCAGTGACGTAACGTAGCATATGGGAACGTAAAATGTTCGTGAACTGTTCCTGAAATATAGAATCTGGGTTATATTCAATGTTAGAAGTTTATAAATCCTGTTTTAAAATAATATGTTGATTAGCACTGAGAATTCATCATTAGTTAAGGATAAGGATACTAGGAAGGAGAAGAAGTGAGCACTTAAAAAAAGAAATAAATACTAGAAGACGAAGTAAGCCACATGAAAAATCGCGATTTGTGAATGTTATTTTTGAATGAGGCTTAGAGAAAGCAGCAGGTTATATGTGCACGTCCGAGGTAATTTACATATTATATTTCTGTAATTCACGTTAAAAATGACTGATGATTTTTGTCTTATCATTCACAGAATTTCACATCCAATTTTCGTTCAGGTTTTGAAGTTTTGAAGTTTTGAAGCTGTTTAAGGATTCTGAGAGGTTTCAAGATGATATAAAAATTTTCATAGGACTCCTGGAAAAGTTTAAAATGATTTTTCATTTTTAAAAATAATAATTCTGTAGAGTATTTGAAATATAATTCAAACCCATTTACGATTTATGAATAACAATTGAAGAATCATAAGTTTGCAAGATAATTTTGAAAATCTCTAAATTCGTTGATTTATCCTTTAATTTAGAGAATTGAAATTGATAGCGTAGATTCACATACTTTTTTAAGTCTTTGAATTGTACAATTTGTCATAGTTTAACAATTATTTATTTATTGAGCATTCAAATTTAAAAAATTTAGGCTTTGAGTCCTTTAGGGTGAAGAATAAATAAATGATTTGATTTTACTTTTTATAAATGAATGTTTGCTTTTACAATTCAAAGAGAGAAATACCTTCTTTCACAGAATTAAATTTCAAATAAGTAGAAAATTCTAAGCGCTACTTGCGCAATAATTACCCTTTTCTTAGAAAAAAATATACTAAGTGCAACTTCTTTGTTAAAAATTCATTTTTTTTTTCGTAAATCATCATTTTAATTGGAAAATCTTTTCTTTTTTTCAAAATTCAACTATTGTCTTAATATTTCTTCAAATTTTTTTTTTCAACTAAAAATTTAACTATCCCATGTTTGGTTGAAAACTTATCTTCTTCAGTTGAAAATTCAACTATTCGGTTGAGAATTCATGCCCTTCATCAAAAATTATACTTTTTTTGGTAGAAAACTAATTTGTTAGTTAGAAATCAGTCTTTTTTCTAAAAAAAATTCTTAATTTCTTAACCGAAAATTGAACTATATCATGTTTGTTTGAACATTATTCTTCTTCAGTTGAAAATTCAACTACATATTTGTTTGCAAATTTCGGTATATCGTTCAAAATGCTGTGTGTCTTTTGTGACAGAATTTTAATCTTCTTGGTAACTAATTCACTTTTTTGATTGAAAATTCAACTACTTATTGAGAATTAACTTTTCTATGGTCGAAAATAAGTTTTTTCATTGAAAATCAATTTTTTAAACTAAAAATTCAACTTGATTTTTTGTCGAAAATTTTTATTTATAGATAACTAATCTTTTCGGTAGGAAATTCTTTTTCTTGGTTGAAAATTCAATTATTTCTGTGTAAATATATTTTACTTGGTTGAAAATTTATTTCTTCAACTAAAAATTTAACTGCTCTATTTTTTGTGGAAAATTTGTCTTTTTTCGGTAGAAAATTAACATTTTTGGTTAAAAATTTCATTAAAAATGAAAACATTTGTATGTAAATTCATGTATTTCGTTCAAAATTAGTTTTTTAAATTGAAAGTTAATTTTTTTCAAACTAAAAATTCAACTATTCCATTTCTGTTCAAACAATTCTTTTTATAGACACTTCATCTTTTTGGTTGAAAATTCATCTGTTTGTTTGAAAATCGAACTATTTCGTTGAAAATTGATTCTATTTGCCTAAAAACTCATTTCTTCAACTTCAAATTAAACAATTCTATTTTTGTCAACAAAAAAATTAACTTCTGTTGTTCCAAAAGTATATTATAATATTTTTAGTTTGCAATTCATCTCGTTTAGTGAAAATTCCAGTGGTTGGTTGAAAATTTTATTTTTTGGTTGAAAATGAAACTATTTTGTTGGCAAGTTTTGTTTGTTGAAAATTTTACAACTGGTTTGAAACTGTAAATATTTTGTTAGAAATTTGCTTTTTTGGACAGAAAATTATTGTTTTTGATTTGAAATGAAGAAAACATTTTTCGTTGAGAATTAACCTTTCTTAGTTGAAAATGCAATTACTTGGTTGATAGTGGAACTACTGTGTTAAAAATTCATTTTCTTGGCTTGAAAATTTAACTATTTGGTAAAAGTTATTTTTTTTTTTAAATAATTTTTTTACTGATACTTCAATTGTTCTATTTTTGGTTGAAAATGTATGCATTTTATTGAAAAATTTTCTTTTGTTGATATAAATAAATAAATTTAATTATCTTGGTTAAAAAGCTGAAAATTGATGTATTTTATTGAAAATTCTATTCTTTTGATCGGAAATTCAAAATTTTCAGTTGAAAAAGTAATCTGCTTCAGTTTAGGATTTAAGTATTTTGTTAGGAAGTCATATTTTTTGGTTAAAAATTCAACTGTTATGGTGAAATTGAAGCAATTCTGTTAAAAATTCGTCTTTTTCGATAACCAATCAGGGTTTTGACTAAAAACGACATTGTTCATTGAGAATTAATTTTTTTTAGGTAAAAATGCAATCAATTGGATAAAAGTAGAACTACTCTGTTGAGAATTAATTTTGTTGGGTCAAAATTGAAATATTTTCTGAAACTTCTTTTCTCTTCTAATTAATTTTTGTAACTGATAGTGTGACTATTCTATTCTTGGTTGAACATTTTTTTATATTGTTCAATTTTTTTTTTCGTAGAAATTTTGTCCTTGAGTCGAAGCAACATAAAGAAATATTTTGAATATAAATAATTGAATACATTCATCGAATTTTCCTAATAAAATAAAGATCTTTTAGATCATTTCTAAATAGTATATTGTGCTACAAGTGCGGAAAGTAGGCAGTTCCAGACGAGTGTGAAGTTTGCTGTACGAGCCAGAGGCGAGTCGAAGGAGAGTTGTAGGCGAGTCGTAGGCAAGTTGGAAGCGAGCCGAAGGCGAGCTGTAAGCGAGCCGAAGACAAGCCGGAAACGAACCGAAGATGAGCCGATGACAAGTACTGTAAACTTCACAAGAGTTGCAACTGTCTACTTTCAGCACCTGTTGCACACGATATTTTTTGTAACAAATGCAGGAAATTTTCGATTTGAGAAACAATAAGAATAATTTGTTTGGAAATTTATGGTAATTTTTGGAAATTTATGGTAAAATTACCAAAAATTTCCGGAAATTTCCAGTGTATATTACCTAAAATTCCCAGAAATTCAAGGTATCGAAAGCTTTTTGGAAGAAATCCGAAAATTTCACAAATTTCCGGAAAATGCTAAATTTCCAAAATTTCCGGAAATTTATGAAAAGTTGCTAAATTATCGGAAATTTCTGGTCTCCAAAGATTTTTGGAAAGATTCCAAAAATTTCCAGAAATTTATGGAAAATTGCTAAATTTCCGGTTGTTTATGAAAAATTGCTAAATTACCGGAAATTTCAGGTAGCCAAAGCTTTTTGGAAACAATTTGAAAATTTGCTAAATTTCCGGAAATTTATGGAAAATTGCTAAATTTCCCAAATTTCCGGAAATTTATGGAAAATTGCTAAATTTCCCAAAATTCCGGAAATTTATGGAAAATTGATAAATTGCCTAAATTTCCGGAAATTTATGGAAAATTGATAAATTTTCGGAAATTTTCGGAAATTTATCGGTAATTTATGGTAATTTATCAGTCATTTATGGTAACTTCGAGTTTGTCCAATCACTATTCACTACTCACAATCAGTCTCTCAATCGTCAAATCATAATGAAGTGAGGTTATTATTTCGGCAGTCTTGGAAAGTAAATCTGAATCGAAATGCGCAAGCGCAACAGCAAGGAAAAGTAATCTGGCTGGAAGTGCGCAAGCGCAACAGTTAGAACAAGTAATCTGGCTCAAAGAGCGCAAGCGCAGCAGATAGAAAAAGTCTTTTTATAACTGCTTTTTACCACGGCTTTGGAATTGGTCACTTCCCGCACGCAATACATGCCTCGAAAAGCGAACATTTCGTGCGTGCGTTACAAAAAATGTTTTATTGGATACTTATTATAATTATTTTTTGCAAAATGGGTGAATAATTATATTATTGAGGTATTTCACAACGTAGCCCCGGGCAGAAACCCTTATAGTCTCATTAGGGTGACTGTCCTTCATTCTTTCTTTCCTGGACAAGTCAGTAGGGAAAATGAGGGAAGGGAAAGTAGGGAATGTGAGACGCGTGGGAGTAGGAAGTGAGGGGGGATGACAAGTAGGAGAAGGGATAGTATGAAAGAGAAGAAGTGTAGCAGGACAAGTTAAAGAGTGAAAGTAAGGGATTGGGAAGTAGAGTAAATTAGGGAGAGACACTAGGGGAGGAAACATGTTAAGTATGGGAGGGGAGGAAAATAAGTGAAGAAAGCGTAAATATGTGTGAGGAGGGAAAGTAGGGAAGGCAGAGTAATGGGTCGGATATTATAATGTTACAGAATAGGTGTGAGATGAGCAGGGGTGGGGAAGTAATATTAGAGGTTGAAGGAAAGTATTGAGGGGGTAGCGGAGGGTAATTGAAGGCTAGTCTGGGAGAGGGAGTGAACGAGTGGACATAAGATAAGTGAGGGGGGTCAGGGTAGGGGAAGTTATAGAGATGATCATGGGAAGGGGGCAGGCTGGAGGTAGTACTCAGGATGTAGAGTGGAGGGGAATAAGAGGAAAGTGGTTGGGATAATAAGATATAATCGGATAGGATAGGATCGGTTAGGATAGAAGAGAGGAGAGAGGAGAGAGGAGAGAGGAGAGAGGAGAGAGGAGAGAGGAGAGAGGAGAGTGGAGAGAGGAGAGAGGAGAGAGGAGAGAGGAGAGAGGAGAGAGGAGAGAGGAGAGAGGAGAGAGGAGAGAGGAGAGAGGAGAGAGGAGAGAGGAGAGAGGAGAGAGATTGATAGGCTAAGTTGAAGGATTTTAACTACATATTCAACATCCTAATAGGCTACGCCACCCTTTCTTTAGGCACATGGCACCCAGTGTGAATAATTTTTTTCAGATTGAGCTAGGGTATACAATGCTCCAATTCATCAAATCAAAATGATCAAAAATGGTAATATTTTTCGATTTTCCAAAAAAACCTACAGTAGCTAGAGGAGGATCTTCGGAAGGGCATTTTGTGCTGAACCGTTGCGGACAAACTGAGATCCAATCGCCTCGCCCACAAATGGTAGTGGCACGCTCGATCCTCCGGCTGCGGCTGCAGCAAGTCTGCTTTGCTCTTAGGACATCGTCATGGAAAGGAGAAGCTGAAGAAGAGAGGAAAAACGAACCAAAGGATCGCTGGAGAATTACCCACTGGTTAACAGCTCCCTATCTTGCGATACCGCCACTTCCCTATACGCAGATTTCGATCCTTATCATCAGAGGAAGTCGGTACGCTCTCTTAGATCAAGAACATGCACATTGCACAAGTTTTGCTAAAGACCAAAGTCAACCTGAGAGCGATATCAATTTTGTCACTCCAGAGATTTAAACAAGAATGTTTGGCTTAATGATTATGGTATGCAAAAAGAATTAAAGGAAAATGAATTAATTATCCCTGAGCAGTCAGTGATGCGTGAGACCAATCAGTAGATAAGGTCGTGAATAGTCAGACCAGTAAGACAGTTCTGAGTTTATCACTAATGTGAGTATAACCTTTTTCGCTTTATGTGACTACTTATTTTATTCAGAGCGATTATTTTCACTTAATAGTGAAATTCTAAAGGATTAGAATATTATTTTCAATTTGAGGGTACATTGAACAAATAAACAGCAAGAAATGCACGCTGGCGAAGTGCGCATTTACGTCCCTGGAGTTTTATTTCCAAAAATTAAAAATATCAATAATTGAAAAATCACTCATCACAAATTATTTTGAATATTGAAAGTTTTTCAAATGTGAGAAACAATAATTCGAATTTTCGAATTGAATGCGCTCGAAAGTAAAGAATATTACACAATTTTGAATTTGAAACGTTCCAAATGAAACAATTTGAAATTAGCTAAAATTAAAAAAAGGTCACACTTTCGAGTGGAACGTGAACGAAAACAAAATTGTATTATTTCTGAATAAAAGTCTTTCAAATTGAATAATTTGTAAATAAAAGTCTTTGATATTGAAAAACTTCAGACTATAAGTTTTAAAATTGAATAATATCACCAAAAGCCAGTTGAAATTTTATCAGCTGTAACTCGAAGCGCCAAAAATTGAACCACTTAATTTTAAATTGCAGAATCTAGAAATTAAATTATCCCAGCTTAAAATTTCAAAGAACGAAAATGTCGAAATGTTAAAATTTAAATAATTTCGTATAAGGATTTTAAAAACCAATTGATTTAAATTGAAAAGGAATTGAAATTGTATTATTTCTCATTAAAAGCGTTCAATGTGAATATTCAAAAATATTAAACAAAGTCAAGTCTTCTGAAATTCTAGAATTTGAAATGGTTTTTACATTTTAAAAATATGATTTAGCATTAAAACTGATGAGAGAAGATTTTCTAAGTTTGAGAAATAAATAAACTATAATTTTCACCAATCAAAATGGAAAAATTAGAAATTCTGAGCCTTTCAAACTAAATTATTCTAAGAAACGTTCTAAATGAACATGTTTCGAGTGGTAAAAATACAAATAAACACATTTTTACGAAGGAACCCCGAAAATTAAATTAATCCAAACTTCATTCCACCAATTTTCTTTTAATTACAAAATTATTACTAATGAAAGAGTAAAATTAAAATTGCAGCGTACAACATGAAAACTTAGAACTCGGAAATGGGTTTTATCTGTTTTTATTTGAAACCGCACCATTTTCAACTTTTGGATTTTAATTCGTTTCATTTTTAACACTGTATTCAGAATTGTTATGCATTCTGGAAATTTTCCAACCAAATATTTTTCAATTTTAAATTATTCATTTTTGAAGTCTTCGTTTGAAAATTGTACACTATTGAGATATTATACTGCAAATAAAAAAGACTTTTAGAATTAAAATTATTATTTTTCAATCAAGTTTATGATTGTTGATATTTTGCAAACTTTTCGAATAGAAAATAATTCAATTTTAAATTTCTAGTTCTGAAATGTTATCATTTTTGAAGCTTGAATTTCACAAATCATTTTTTTTTTCAATTTTGCATTGTTTCGAATTTATTCTGGAGACGTTTCGTTCGAAATAGTTTAATTACGAATCCTTTCAACTTAAACTTAATGGTGAAATTATTCTGAAATTTTCAATATTTGAGTTTGAATTTATTATTAATTTGGGAGGATTTCAATTTGAAATATTTGAATCATTAAGATGATCAATCAATAATTATCGTACAACATTAGAAGTCTAATTCTCAATATAAATCTGAGGAATTTTAGGATGGCTTCTGACCTACTTGTTTTTGAAGACAAAAACTTTAGTATCGAGGCCAAAAAAATTAGACTATTTTACAATTACACACTTAAAACTATAGTTATGAATTGTAATTACTGAAATTTCAGAAACAATAAATATTATTAATAAATATCGTATCATGTAGTATCACATTCCGCACTTTTAAGGATCAATTCTTCTGGGAACATTGAAAATTATTATTTCGAAAAAATTTGTTTAAAAATTAAAGTATTTTCAAAAAAACATTTTGAAACTAAGTCAATAAACATAATTAATTTTGAAATTGTGCATCATATCTTAAAAAAGAGATATAAAAATTTACAAAAATGACAAAGTGACAGCGATTCATCTGAAAATATTAAAAATTAATTTTCTTAGAGGTCGACCATGAAAAATTTTTATTTTTCGGGAAGATTGTTAAAAGTGTGCATTACATTTTTCATTGATTCTTTTTCCAAGAGAATTATTTTTTCAGCAAGAAAAACTTTTATTTCAAATAATCAAAATTTTTTATATTTGCTTCAACTGCTATGAAAAAGGGTGAATGTGAAAATTCGTTAATATTTCAGTCGATGGAATGCAACCTTTGAAAACATGTGAAAGACTATTTTGTAAAAATTTCAATTCTAAAAAACTTTGTACTCTTCAGATTTGCCCTTTTTCTTCGCATTTGAAAAAAATTAAAATTAAAAATGTTGATCAGTTGACAAAAAAACTTTTTATTGTTGAAGAAATGGCTTACCTGAAAGAATCATTTATGAAAAATATAGTCCACATCTTGAACAATCTTCCTTAAGAATTACAAGTTTTAAAATATAGACTTTTTAGAAAATCCATCTTTAATATTTTTGAAAAATAGCCACCATTTTGTAATTTTCCAAGAATGTTAGATTCTCGTTGGATCATTCGATAGACTAAGTGTACTCAAATCATTTGCGAAAATAGATATCCGAATAAATGTAATCAGTAGAAAATACAGCATTAACATAAAAATCTTTTAGATTTCGACAGATTTTGACAATTGGTTAACGTCAACAGCTCGTAATTCATAAGATAATTTTTTTCGGCTGAACTATAAAATGCGTATGAGTTTACTTCCATTCAAGAATCATATATTTAAAGGTACATTTATTTTAACACCCTGAACTGGACATCTCTGCCTTCATTCTTTCTTTTTTTTTGTATTTTAACAAAATTTTTTCCAAAATTGCACTTTTTTACATTTACTAATTATTGGATTTGAAAATTCGTTTCGAATCCCCCATGTTACTCACATAACTAATTTTGTATGAGTGAAAAATTCTATAAGTCTTTCATAAGTTCGGCTTGGAATCCATGAAAAGTTCAAAGAAAATTTCACAATTTACACTTTCCATTGCATTTCTCTAAATTCAAGCAAGACGTAGTAAAATGTATGCAAACCTAAAAAACCCTAATCTTCCGCAGCATAAAATACAAATGCTGAATTTTAAAACCTTTCTTCTCTAAGTTCAAGCTTTGATAAATCGATGATTTGCTGAGCATGTGGGAACCACCCACAGCACCACATCAGTTTCACTATAACAACCGTTTATATAGCCATGAATAAGATAATCGCGATCGTAAAATTTCAATCAGGTTCTTATCGTCGATCAACAGCTAAATTTCCTCTGAATGAAGGTCGGAGGAAAAATGTCAGCATTGTGCACTATTCTCTTTTACAAATATTCTTGAGAGAAGTTCAAATATTTTAGATATACTTTCACGATCGGATTGTTCGTTCCCAACTTTTACTTCCACATTTAGTACAAAGGGAATCTTGTGGGAATAAAAGGTATTAAATTGAATTGAATAATTATTAGTTAATTAATTTTTGATAAAAAGTTTTAATGTAAATCTTCCATTTGGTATAAAAACAAGAGTCAGTTTTTTTTCTTAACAAAGACATTAGGCAAAAGGTTTCTTCAAAAGAGTTATCTCGTCAAACGTAAAAATCTCAAACATTAATCAGGAGAAGATTCAAAATTTGTACGTATATTTTACGATGAGTAAACAGAGGAGAGTACAAAATTAATTCACAGAAGTAGAAGTGTGAATTTCCTAGTGTTTCAAATTCAATTTTTCAGACCTCGGACTCGTTTGAGAAATGCATAATAGTATCAATAGTAGCATAAATTTGGAAAAATAGTAGCAAATTTATTTATAGGGATTCCAAAGATTTCATCATTCTTAAGGAATTTTCAAAGATATTACTAACTTCAAAGATTTTTAAGTGACTTTACTCGAGTTTGGTGGAATTACTATGGATTGTGAAATCTCTTTTTTTTTAGCTCCTTCGGCTTTAACGAATTCATTCTTAGCACATATCTGGTGCTTCGCACTCGATTTTGTTCAAAATCTAAACTTTTTTACATTATGTTCAACACTTGTGTATCAAATGTATATTACATTTATTTATGTACCTCGACCTGGAATTGCTTATTCAGATGTTGCAAAATAAATTACGAGCTTTATTTATTATGATTACTTTAATATTTCTTTCTTATTTCGCATAAACTTTTATTCTTAGCCACACTGAAAAATGTATTATTTCAATGAATTTATATCATTAAAATTCATAATATGCATTGGTGTTGAAACATATGTATTTTTATTGTCTTGTTTTTACGATTGGAAAAAAGTGCGCATCCTGTAAAAAAAAACAATTTTGTTATTCAACATTTTATTGCATTTTGGTTTGTTTATAAAAAAT
This sequence comes from Andricus quercusramuli, assembly GCA_932178445.1. Taxonomy (NCBI): domain Eukaryota; kingdom Metazoa; phylum Arthropoda; class Insecta; order Hymenoptera; family Cynipidae; genus Andricus; species Andricus quercusramuli. The sequence continues at coordinate 149,919 of CAKNXH010062124.1, forward strand.
GTTTAGATCTTCTTCGGCTTAAAAACCTTTGTCTCTTTACTTTTTTGTCCCTTGTGTCTTTTTCTAAAAAATGTAATATTTTGCATTATATTTTATTCTCAGCTTCCCTGAAAAATGTATCATTTCAATAAATTTATATTATTACAATTCATAATATGCATTGGAATTTAAACATATGTATTTTCATTATCTTGTTTTTATGATAAAAAAGTGGGCATACCATAAGAAAAAAATGGTTATTAAACATATCATTGAAACTTATGTCGTTTTCCAAAAGTTTAATTCTCTAATTCTTAATGTTATTTTGTACATTTGGAAAAAAACTACGCGTCCTGTCAAAAATTATCAATGAAAAATTCGTAGCTCTTTTTTAAGTGAGCAACTTTTCTCAGTTAATTTTTTCATAGCTTGTGTCGTTTGTTAAAAAATTGAAATTTTTAATTTAGAATGTTGTTCTTAATTTTCAAATCATCAATCAAAGCGATGAATTTTTAACCAAAAGGATGAATTTTCAACCATGAAGGTTAATTTTCTAACAAAAAAGATTATTTTCTAACCAAATTTTCAAAATCATCAAACAAATATTTGAAATTTTGAAGGAATTTTCAACCTCCTAGTTAAATTTCAAACCAAAGAAATAAATTTTCAACCAACAATATTAATTTTACACCAGAAAAGTTTAATTTCCAAAAAAATAGAGAAATTCGCAACCAAATGATTGAAGTTTTAACTGAAGAAGATAAATTTTCAATCAAACATGGAATAATTGCATTTTTAGTTGAAAGAATTAATTTTCACGAAAAGAAATGAAACAAAATAGCAAAATTCAAAGAAAGAGTATTTCCAACTGAAATGATAAGTCATCAACCAGAACGATAATTTTGCTAAAAAAAAAAGTTTCACTTTCTACTTAGTGGTTGAAGTTCCAAAAAAAATTTGAATTCTCAAATAAAACAATATTTGATATTTCAACCAAAAAAGATTTTAATTTTAATCTAAAACCAGCTGAATTCTACCAGAACAGTCAAATTTTCAACAGAATAGTTCAATCCTCAACCAAAAAAAGCCATTTAATTTTTTTATTGTTAATGTTATTTTTCACGATTAGAACAAAAACTAAGCATCCTATTAAAAAATTTTTTAGAACAAATTTGTAGCTCGTTCCTGGGTGAACAAATTTTGTCTTCTTATTTTTTTTTTCGCATCTTGTGTCGTTTTTCTAAAAATTCAAGTTTTCTATTTTTACTGCAGTTTTTTTACGAATAAAACAAAAACGTCGCGTCCTATCAAAAAGTTATTCCAAAAATATTTGTAGATCTTTTCTGAATACAAAATTTGAGTCGATTCATTTTTTTCGTATGTTGTGCAGTTTGACCACAAAATCGAATATTTTATTTTTCATTATTTTTTGTGCGGTTTTTGAATTTTCGGTTTTTAAGCAAAATTCGAAAAATTGTTGAGATAATCTTACAGGGTGTTCAAAATGTTAAGTCTTTCTCTCATAGACATTTTTTTCATATCGTTCGGTGTTTGGCTGAAAGAGCTCATTTTTCGTTTGTTTTTTGGAATTTTGTAAATGCTATAACTCCGGTAATTTTTTGTTATACATAAAAGCCATGAGGATGAATTGATTGAATTTTGGGCATTACTAATAACCTTCCATAGAGTTTTCAAATCTTGAAAAAAAAGAAGCCCCAAAAATTTTGAAAATGTGCTCACTTTTTGAATTTTTATCCAAAATGGCTGGCTAAAGAACATGACCTTCATTTTTAGGACACTTGAAGAGGAAACTTCCTTCGAAAATGATGAAATCCTTGAATTTTACTAAAATCCCATAACATCTTATAAAGTCTGATAATAGTCCTCTGAAACCTCTGGAGACCTCTCCAATTTTTTTAATCTCTTGAAATCTATAGAAGTTCCTTATATTTGTATGGTACATTTTAATTTCTTTTAAAATCATATGAGTTCAAAAAAAATTCTAAAATGCCCTGAAATTACTTAGAATTTGGTAAATACCGTGAAAATTTCTTGAAATCTTCCAAATCTTTGAAATATTTTGAAAACTTTGAAAATCGTTTGAAATTCTATATTTCTACGAAATTCTTTGAAATCTCATGAGATTCCTCGGAATCTTTTAAAATACATTATATCATCCATACTCTTCCAAATCTTTCGAATATTGTGAATTTCCTGAAAAAGTTTTGAAATCCTTCACATCATCTTGAAACCTTTAAAATCTTTCGAACATCCTGTTAAAACGTTTTGATATTTTAAATCCTTTGAAACACCATAGAATTTTACTAAATCCCTTTAAGTCCCTTAAAAAACATTCCACTTCATTTCCTTGTTGAATTTCTCAGAAATACTTTGACATTACCTAAAATCTCTAAAATCCTTCAGAATCCTGGAAATTCGTAGCACTCTTTAGAGATTTCTAGAAGTCCCTTGAAATTTTATTTCATTGCATTCATTCCCTGAATTTATCTTAAAAGTCCTTCGAAGCCTATTAAGACTTTCAAATATGATTGATATTTTTTATGTATTTTTAAATATTTTGAATTTCTTTTAAATCTTGTGAAATCCCTTGCAAAAATGATCCAATAAAATCCCATGAATAATCTCGAAATGTGTAATTAGTTTTCAAACTTCATTGAAAAACGATGAAATCTTTGAAATGAATTAAGATGCCATAAAATCTCATAATATCTGATGAAACTCCTTGAAATCCAGTGTAATTTTTCTCAATTTAAAATCTATTCAAACCCCTTTTATTCTGTTAATGTTCCTCAAAATTGCTTGGAATCCTTGAAATCTTTCAAATATGCTTAAATCTAAGGAAATCATTTGAAATTCCATATTCCTACAAAATCCGCCACTCAGCTGTAAACCACTCTGATCAAATTTCAAGACCAAAGTGATACCCCATAGTTCTCTGTGACAAAATTTTTTTATCCAATTTTCTGTTATTGTGACTTTTCTTTTTGTTGTTGTAATTTTTCTATTTCTTCAAATTTATACTTTATCTATCTCTCTGTCCTTCTGCTTGGACATTGATTCATCCACGTCATCGTGTCGTCCGGGTGTCTCCTATGTTCACCGTGCCGTATCGTGACCGATGATTATCTTCATGCTCGGTTTGAATCACAAAGCACGACAGTCCCACGCACGCTTTGTCGGGTTATTAATAGCCACGTAATTCTACAATTACAGAGGTTAATCCACCGTTTTCACGCTCACTCAGAAAACTGTGGGGGCTTGTGTGACACTTTGCAGATCCAGTTCCGCAGTCGTTAGTGCCACTTGGACAAAAAGCCACTTTGTTTTCTGTGATTTCTGTTTTTGGAAAAGGTAGTACAATATTTTACTCAAATAAACTACCCTTAAGAAAAACGTATAACATATGCGCCACATTACCTCAATGTACCACATTAACCCAATGTCCCACATTACCCCATATGTCATATTACCCCAAATATACTACCCTAAACAAAACATAGACTTGATTTGCGACATGACCCAATATTATATATTTCCTCATTTGAAATATTGCCCTCTGTACCGTATTGCCCTCTGTACCATATTGCTGCATATGAAATATTACCTCATGTCATATTACTGCCTGAATAACCACAAATAATACAAAAATATAGGTCAAACATTAACTAACAACCAGCCCAATGAATCGCCCGTGTATGTGTATGCGGTAGTTGTTCTCTTAGCATTCGTAGGGGTATCGTGGTTCAAATAAATCCAATAGATGGCGCCCCGCACGGGAGGCCTGTTTTTGCATTTTTATGTATAGCAAAAATACTGAAATTCATTTATAACCTGATACTCTTCATAAAAATAAAACAAAAGCATAGTTTTCAGTACCAATAAGCGAAGCTGCAATTATTAATAAAAAAATCATGAAAACATGTAATTTATTATTAGGACAATTATATATAAAGATGAGTATTTTGAAAACAGTTTGAATTTTATTAATATTTTTCTATCGTTTATTTTGCTAATATAATTATTTATTTTATGAACAATTGTGATTGTTTTAAATTTTAAACATTTATACATATTAATAATTCACGTTAATTTTTTTCAAAGCTCTAGAACAATGTGTTTGTAAAAACATAATAGATGTTTTGTAAATAAGAAAAGAACCTTTTTTGGCAAACATTTAAATTACTTACAAAAAAATAAGTATTATTAGCTGGTTTTTGAACTTGTTTGAATACAAATTTTCTATGATTCTGGGGAAAATTGGAAAAGATTTTTGGATATTTCAGATGTATCAAAGAAAAATTTGGAAAATTGAAAAAAAAATTAAAGGATTTTACAGTATAGTAGGAAAAAATCGAGCATTGTGAAAAGGTTTACAGGACTTTCAGAAGTTTGGCAGAAATTAAAAATATTTGATCAATTTTCGGAATGCTTCCAACTTTTTAAATATTTTAAATCTATTGGAAACCTCTCAAATTCCTAAAAATATTTTTAGCTGACTTGAATTTTTCTTGAAATTCTAAAAAATCATTTTAGGAATTTTAAGAAAATTTGTTTATTCATTTGAAACCTTTCCAAATTCTTTGAAAGCTTCTGAAGTTTAGTTTTGAGATCTATTCTAAAAATCTGCCTTTTTATAAAATCTTCTGTAGTTCGAAATTCTTTTTCAATCTCTTTGAATCTTCTAAATATTTCTTGGATTCACTCAATGTTTCATTATTTTTTATTTTTCAATCTGACAAAATTGAAACATTTTGCTTCCAAATCCTCTACTCTTTTTCGACATTTGAGGGAATCTTTTGGAATATTTTGAAATCTTTTGCAATCTTCTCATCAAGTTTATTTTTCACACTGAAAAATCAGAAAAAATTTCCCCATATATCTTAAGAAAATTCTTTTTCAATCCTTTAAAAATGGTTAAACACTCTAATATTTTTAAATTATACCAATTTTTGGTAAAATATTTTCAAATATTCTGTGAAAATTAATTTTTCAAAATGAAAAAACATTTTTAATTTTCCTGGGAACCTGAAGAGTTTTTTTCATTTTTTTGAAACCTTACAAAAATCCTAAAATATCTTATAAGTTTTTATTATTTTTGAATCGTTCTGAAACTTCTAAGGATATTTTAAATTTAGTCAAATTTCTTCTGAAATTGTTCATCACGGAAAAGTTTTTCCTCAAAATCTTATACACTCTTTTTCAAAATTTTAGGAAATATTTAAGACAATTTTGTAACCTTTTTCCAATAAGCTCTTGGAATTCATAAACAAATTTTGTTGAATCCTGAAAAATTAAAACAATTGTACTAAAGTCTTCCATATTTTTTCCCACACATTTTGAAATTTTCAAAACTGAAAGGTATTCTTTTAAAATTAAACCTAAACCATAAAAAATTCTCCCACAAATATTTTTCAAAATTTACTCTTAAAATATTTGAAAATTATAAAAAGCTTATATTTGTTTTCTCGAATTCTCCAGAATAAGCTTTTCCTATGATTTAATTTTTCTTATCTCTTTGAAAATATAAAAAAGTTCAGAAATTATAGGGTGGTAGTGTCACGTAAAATGTGAACGCTTGCCGTTTTTGCCAATACATAACAACGCAAAAACAGGCCTACCTGATCGGAACGCCATCTTTTGGATTTATTTGAACTACGATACTCTCCGGATGATAAGAGAACAGAAAGAGTGGGGGCGATTCAGAGGGATACTAAAAACATACATTCAAATTAGCGACCCTCCCCATGTTTCTGAAGAAGATAATACAATATTTTATGAAAAAAGAGACACAAATTGGTTATATTACATGTTTTACAAAAGAGATAATGAATAATGCACATACTAATTTGGCTAAAAACATACGCCCAAATGTTTGTAAAGCTCTATATCAAAATGTTTGGTCAAACTGGATGATTTGATATTCTTATTATAATTTCTCACCCTGCCACTCTTTTCCCTACAAATTCGAACTTTTTTATAAAAATCGGTAGACATCCTAACCGTGAACTGGGGCTGAACGCCACATGCAGGGTAAAGCGGCACACTCTTAGTTATGCATTTATCGCGAAGAAATATCGCGTTTTAAATACAGAATTAACGGTGCACCACTTTCCCCGCATAAGCGCCGCTTAGCCCCCGTTTCCGAAATCTTGTCTTTTATTTTGGACAGTTTTGTTAGAACGATGTGCAATATGATAAGCGACATGAATAGCCTAGAAATTTTGCAATTGAATTTTAGTACAAAATACAGAAAATTACAGTTTTATATCAATATTCTTTTGATAATATATAATTTACCCATGAAATCCGGTTAGCCCAATTTAACGGTAGATTAAGGGTAGCACGTCTGACCAACTGACCTTGAACCAAAAATTAAATTTTGCAGAGAAGATCCTTGCGTCCCCTCAGTTTTTGGAATAAAAATCGTTCAAATTTTAGAAATATTTCATTTTGATCATTTAACTGTTAAAGGAGCATTTTAAAAAAGTAGATGATTGTTGAGCAACTTAAATTTATGAATTTAAATTGCATTTTTGTTTTTGTTCGCATATCACTGTAGAGTTTGAGAAATCTAGGTAATATGTGTTTGGAAAAGGTAACAAAAAGTACTACAGTGAGTTACCAAAGCTTCGAGAATTCACGATAATTTCTTTCATTACATTTATTTGTATGTTGGTTTTGTTAATGAGTATTGAATGCAATACGTAAATTTTCGTTAACTGAACAAATGTCTTCATATCCGTATCCATTTCATTTTATTTCAACAAAGAAAAATTTCGGAAAACGGTAAAGATATTTTTTTAAAATAAATTGCGATTTTGCAGTATTGAAAAAAAATAGAAAGCAGTTTCTTTGTTTTATTTTTTACAGAACAAAATATACTTACCAGTGTTTTTGTGTCTTATAAAGAAGCTGCATAAATTTCACTTGAAAAGAAAAATTATTAATAAATATTTCACCTTATGATTTTTTTATTTTTCGAATAATATAATTAATCTAGAAAATATTGTCATTATTTTTAACCTTTTTCCAGAGGTAATGCGTAAAAATTTTCAGAGAATTTCAATATTTTTTATATCCTAATATAGTGTGTGGAATCAACTCACCTGTCACCATTATTAAGGCTGGTTATACAATTAAAATTGGGCAAAAAATTAAGGCAGTGTAGTAATCTCTGTTTACGAAAGAATAATTTAACTTGATAAGGATGAATGTATTCTCATTCGAGCTACATTGTCAATCTTTAAAAAATAGTTTTTGTACGGCGGCGCCCATCCGAGTATAACCGAGTCAAGCACTGCTTGACTTTGGTGATCGAATGAGAAGCCTCAAACAATTTCATATATCCAACCGGAAACTTTAGACAATATAGAGAAGCATTCTGTTAATTAGAAGTGAGTTTTTGGATAAACTATAAGAGCATTGTTTTTTTTTTAATATTTAGCAATACAGAAGAAACGTCTGGCAAACCTGGAATACACTCAAATTTATTTAAAATTTAGGAAAATTCAATTATCTTGTGAAATCTATAGGTGCAAGCGCAGCTTTTCTCAAATGCAATGATAGAACGATTTAAATATTTTGTATCTAGAGAATAAGTTTATTTTTAGAAATATGGACCAAACTCATTATTAAGTATTTGGAAAAATATGGAAACAATTAGATTCGCTCTGGCTGGGATACATAAATGCAGTCTCGAAATATATGAACTGTCATTTCTGTTAAATAATTTTATGTATTTTCTTTTTCATTGCGGTTTTTTGTAACAAATTACAGTCGGGTTGCCCTAGGGCCAGTAGCCCAGTGAAATCACTATAAGTGACAAAATTTATTTTTTGATTTGTATAGAGTTTTTTTTTGATTAGCATATCAGTAACTTCAATACTTTGGAAAATTTAAAAACAAAAAATTAATTTTTAAAATAATTTCAGAAAAATTATATACATCTGTTAGAATTTGAATATAATTTTCTACAAGATTTCATTTACCATGTTTTGTATGTGGGGAGTTGTACAAAAATACAGCCTTCCAAATCAGAACCAAGCTGCGTGTTTATTAAGTTATTTTGCTTTAATTTGTCAAATTTTCAAGAAAAGTCGAGTTGCAGTTGTGGAGTATAAAATATATGACTTTTTAAATAATTTATAATTCCAAATTTTAATAATGATACATAGTTTCATTTATAAACAACTTTAATTATATTTCAGATTTCTTTGTAATTCAAATTTACGGCATCGTATCACGGAAGCCAACGTAGACTCGTTCGTACCAAATTTTCCAATCTCAAGACAACAATTCCTTAGCAATTTTCAAAATCGGTCTTTTGGATCAAAATAATTTTCATATAAGTCCTAAATATAACTCACTCCTTTCAAAATAGAGAATCACACACAGTCACGATTTTCGTTGGGATGATGTGAAGATTTCTTATCATGAGAGAAATAGAAAAAGCAAACAATTCATGGTGATGTTATTCATAAAGCAAGATTGAAATAGAGCTATTAATTTGAAAAAGGATCTCTCGAGGCATAAAGAGGTGTAAAATGGTATAATTTGTCGGATAATTTAACTCTTTTTTCTTGGTAATAAAGTGTCATATATGCAAATCAATTTTCACCAAAGAATGGAAAATTAGACCAAAATATCTACTGTTCATACCGCTAGTTTTCCTGCAAATATTCACTGATGAGGAAGTCTAAATTGGCTTCGAAAAATGTTGGTCCCGACTAGTATAAAAAAGATGGAGAAGGAATAATGAAAGCATTACAGGCTAGTTTTGGTTGACACTTTTTTCTTTTGTTTATTATTTGTTTTTAATGAGCCGAAAAGGAGGTAGTTAGAAATCTAAATTTGCTTACTGAACGTTTTTGTTGTTGTGATTCTGGTGGATAAACTGGTTCATAAGAAAGTAGGTTTCATTTTGATCCACAGAAAAATTTCTTCTTGTGCCAGAAGGATGCTTCTTGACACAAATGGTTCAAGACAAATCAGGCAAGATGATGATGCTTTCGTTTCACGGCAACTTCCAAAGTAAATTAAAATCAATATTTTTTTTTTTAATTAGGAAATCAATTATTTATAAGCGGTTTAATCGATGTTTGACAATGAAAATTAGTGTGTTGCGGATGGTTTTTATTGAAGAATTTGAAAGGATTAACTTCTCCCTTCACAATGGACTATAGGATGTAGCAGAAGAAGGATAAGTTTTTTTCTCCTTCCTTCTTCTTTATTGTATGAAATCAAACCTGCTTTGGAATTCGTGTAATCATTATGAATTTCGCAGAAATCGACAGATTGTGGGGCTCAAGCAGTAGCGAGAATGACAGTCCAGTAAGAAAACTAAAATTTTTCTACGCACCAAGTAGAAAATTCAACCAAAATAGAAAACTTTTCTGAAAAAATGCAAGAAGCATGGTGGTCTTCCAAACAAGAATTGATTTACAAAACAGATTAGATATAAAATTCACACGCATTAACAATACAGAAAAATTCCAAGAAACTACAAACAAATTCAAAAGATCAATGTTAAATTTTGTTATCAGTGACTGGTACACAAAAATTAATAATTTGAATTAAAATAAAATTCACTTTTGAAAAATTGAATGAACAAGGGCCTCCTTTTGTCATTCAATAATGTGTCTTCAAAGACAATTGATTGAACAAGAGAATTACTCAAAATAATAGAAAAATAGGCAAAAAAGTCTGGGAATTTAATTCAAAGTCGAGGTGATATTGAAAAGTCGAATTTAAATATTAATCATGGTCTTTCACATTAAAAAAACGGATCCATTATTTCTGAATCTTTCGCGAATTAATATACCTTTACAGGAGATCAATATTTTGAGATTAGGGGAGGGTTTCAGTAAAAGATTTGAAGAAAAGATGTTCGTTCAATTATCATTGAACAAATGATTATTTTTGTCTAATAATTATTAAAAGCTGTACAAGATTCCGAGATAGATAGTCATAAAATTCCAAATAATAAACCACAAGAATTCAGATCTCAACTGTCAGGATTATCTAATGTGGCTATCACAAATTAAGAAATTAACTAATGAATTTTCAAAGAAAAATCCTGATCTCCTGATGATATGTGCTGATAAAGGGAATATCATAATAACAATTCGGAAAATTGAATATATTAGAAAAATTATGGCAATTCTGGATGACAGAAATAGTTTTGAAATAATTGAAAACAACCCTCTCAAAAAATTCAAAAAGGTACCTCTAATATTTTTTTTAAATTTCAAATAAACCCTTATGTTGGTAACATCAACAAAAGTGATATAGATACAGTAAATTCAGTTCTCTCATTATCCTATGGTCTGACTAATGCACCTGAAGTTGATTATCCATTGAGACCTGTACTATAAACAATAGGTTCTCCGACAAGAAAATTAGAAGAATTATTGTGTAACATCATTAAAAAACCAAGAACAATCTTCAAAAAGACAGTAGAAAATAGTGCCGTTTTTCTTGAACTCTTAGAAGGAATTATGACTCCTCAAAATTCTTCTCTAGCTTCTTTTGATGTGATTGCTATAATCCCAAATATCCCTTCAGAAAAAGTAAAAAAAAACAAATTAAAATATATGGGACCACATAAAGCAATATACTGAAATTCCATTTAAAAAGTTCATTCAAGCAATTGATTTTGTTTTACATTCAATTTATTTTTAATTTGATGGCAAATTTTATAAACAAAAATTTGGAACACTGATAGGAACGGCCTTCTCACCTATTTTAGCTGTAATTGTCATAAAAGATTTAGAAAATACAGTTCTTAACATCATGAAAAATCTGGTTAACGATAAATTGAAGAAGTAGGATTTCAATGTCTTTTCTATGCCTTCAAAATGCCTCCAGCAGTGTATATCCAAGATTAAAATTCACTCCAGAATTGGAAAAAAATAATTAATTAAATTTTTTGACTCAACTGTCATTAAAACAAATTATGGTAGAACGATAACTGAATGGTATAGAAAACCATCATTTTCTGGGCGTACTTTGAGTTTCCTTCCAAACCATCTGATTCAAATGAAAATGGCGATTATAAAAAATATGGTTCATATCGCTATAAAATTATCGCATAAAAAAGCCTATATCCATCCTTAACCGTGCTGGTGCCATTCTAAGGGGAAGAATGGGACAAGCCTGGGTCAAAATTGCAAAGTTTTTTCTATCTTCAGCAATGCTAATTCATGCCAAATAATGAGAAGGAGAAAAGCTAGAGTCGAAATTGGGATCCTATATTTATGTTTACCTTGCTGGTGCCGTTCTAAGGAGAAGAACAGAACAAGCCAGGATCAAAATTTCGAAGCTTTTTCTAGCTTTGTTAATGCTAATTAAATTCAATCAATGGAAAGGAAAAAAGGTAAAATTCAAATCGAAAACCCATATCCATCTTTAATTCTGCTGGTGCCATTCTAAGGAGAAGAATGGGACAATCCTGGATCAAAATTGCACATCTTCCTCTGGCTGCGGTAGCGCTGATGTCGGTAGAGCTGTCAAAATTGCAAAGCTTTTCCTAGCTTCAGTAACGCTGATTCATGTCAAATAATGAGAAGGAGACAATATAGATTCGAAATTGGAAACCTATATTTATATTTACCTTCCTGGTGCAATTAGGGTAAATATGAACATAGATTCCCGAATTCAACTCCAGTTCTTCCCATTATTATTGTTTGACATGGTGCAGCTTTACCGAAGCTAGAAAAACTTTTGCCATTTTGATCCAAGCTTGTCCCACTCCTCTACTTGAATGGCACCAGCAGGGTTCATATAAATATAGGCTTCCCATTTCAAGTCAAGTTGTTTCCTTCCTGTATACTTGATAAGATTTAGTGCAACCGAAGCTGGAAAAACCTTTGCAATTTTCATTCAGGCTTGTCCCATTCTTCTCCTTATAATGGCATCAGCATAGTAAATATGAATATAGGTTTCCGAATTCAAGTCAAGCTATTTCCTTTCTAAATACTTGACATGATTTCTTTTTCAAAGAATTAAACTAGCAGGGTGAATATAGATATACTTTTCCGATTTCAACTGCAGCTTTCCTCCTTTTCAATATTTGACTTGAATCAGCTTTACCGAAGCTAGATAAAAAACTTTGCAATTTTGATTAATGCTCATCCCACTCTTTCTCGCAATTCTCGCGAAAGAATGATTATTGTAGTTTTTTATTGAATTTTTAATGAGGAATTTTTTGTGGACAATTTGTACTCTGCATCTAAAGATTGATAAGGAAGGACCTGAATATTGTAGGTGTCAAGCAAAAAAGTAATTTTTGCAGAACAGTGTTATCAAGATTGTGTAAAGCGACATTGGGTAAGGTCAGCCTCGTGGTTAGGTTTCTGAGGTCGGTCTCAGGCTCACGGGATTTACAAAATTTTGCACAAGTCAAAACTCTGTCTCCTATTTGTTTTTTAGAATGAGAACATTTCTGGATGAAGTCGACAAAATTTGTATTATCTAGCAATTAAACTTCAGGCTGCAAAATATTATTTTCCCATGAAATATTGATTTGAACCAATTTTGATACATTTCTGAAACTTTCCTTCGAAGAAGTATGGAAGAAAGAAGCATAGAATTTTGATGCTCGGAACCATGTTTGAGTTTTGGTTCGGAAAAGCGCTTAAAACTAGTTTCATTTTTGGGGAATGATAAAAAGAGAGAATTAATAATGTTTTTGTCATAGCGGAAATCCCTATTGTTCTTGTCATGCATGCTTACTTATACAAGGCAACTTTTTTCATGCGAGAAGATTTCCGAAATATTAGGGATTGACACTTACAAAAAGTTAAGGTACAACATTTATTAATAAAAAAAAATAAAAAACAATGTTAATACCATTATGGAAAGAAACTCCAAGTTCACATGTATTTACATTACTAATATTAAGCATGTCATAAAAAAATTCACTCGTGGTATCCTATAATGAATACTCTGATGAGGAGATCTAAAATGATCTTGAAACATGTTGATCCTACAGTAGTATAAAAAAGGCGGAGAAAGAAAAAGGAAATGGAAGTGAGGATGGCTTATCTGTCGCTTTCCTAATACTCTCCCTCTTCTTCCTTTGTTATATATTTGTCCATAATAAACCTATTGCAATGTTGTTTGGAAACATATTTTCTCAACAGATTCTCTTGTTGATAGTATATCTTTAATTTTCCTCTTAAAAATTCAACAAACAGAGACATTAAGCCATAGACCTTGATATCGTTTTCTTGAGTTTGGATCTAATTGCCGTTCTCAGAGTATCGAGTTCTTGGTCAACTCTCAAAAAGAAACATTATTTCTTGTAATAACCCATTAAATCAATTTGAATCACAATTAAACTTATTTAGCTAATAATTTTATCTCGCTTAGAAAAGACCTTTCAAGATAATAGATTTTTTAGCTAAGGTTGAACGTGAGTAGAATTCAGTTTATAAAATCACAAACGTAATCTTCGCGAGAACCGGAATCAAGCATCAGAGACATGTACTCTGGCCTCTTTGGTTCGCATAACCTTTTCCCGAGCAGTCGCAAACGATTTCGCAATGGTACTTAGTTTCGTTAGTTTATAGCCGGGCTCGAACGGTATCCCATATGCTCAATGTCCGCAAATAATATACGCGCGAAAACGTATCGCACTACGTGGGCAGAACTTTCCCGAGAGGACTCTCGCGTGGGACGTCCAGCGATAGGTCGATGATTATGAACTTAATGAATGATACTGTCGCACAGCCCGTTGCTATTCGTCTCGCCTAGGTATGAGTGTCGGTGACAAAATTTATCGCTCGTTAAATTTAAATCCAATAAGCCTCCGATCATGTGTCGTTCTCTAATCTTTATTTTCATTATTATCAAGGTGCAGGGGATCGGCAGAATTGGAGAAAGTCGATAGATGGTAATCGGTTCCGTGTCTTCCGTTGTGTCTATAGCTCGACTATTCAGTATTGACTATTGATATTGAAAATAATAGGTAGTGCAGATTTAATGCAAAGCATTTTTGAATCGTTTATACTTGTGGTTAATTTGCATGGACATGCCTTTCATTGGCCATGGATCGTGACATGTTTATTTATTTCTAAGTGCACGGAAATATATGTTCAGTTTTGTTCAGTTTAATTAGATTCGTTTGTGAAAGTCAGATAGGGGATTTGTTCTGTCTCTTAATTTAAGAGAAGCGACTCTTTATTGATGAGCAGAAAATGTTTTGATAGCTTTTGTGGAACCAATTATTGTTGTGACAATGTGATTAATCTGATCCCGAAATTGGTTCGAAATTATATGCAAGGCTTTCATACTGATTTCTGATTTTTATTTGGTCAGCAAGTTGCGAATCAGAATGATTCGATTCACAAGATTAACTGCCTGTCATGAATTTTCAAGAGTAGCAACTGTCGAGGTTTAATTCTTAGATGCTACATCCAGGTAATGATCGTCTACAAGCACATTGAAATTTGAAAACTAAACTTCCACACAAATTTCCTACATTTTTTTAGGCAGTGTCTAGTCGTCCCGGAAATTCAGGACGACTAGCCAAGTTCACGAAAAATATTTGATTATCCCGAATTTTAGGAAGACGAGACCCTTCGTTTTTGGTTTTAGAAGACTCACTAGGTTTGGATGAATACTCAAACTACGTAAATATAAAGCAACACTTTATAATGTTAGAATAAAATTCCCAGTGCCATAGAGAATTATTGTCCTTCATGAAAAAATTGAAATTTTCCTCCAACCCTGAAAATCCAAAATTTTTAAGCATTCCTTATTGAGCCTAGAAAGTTGTAAATCTTCAAGAAGTGGAAATCCGTTCATTCTTTGTTGCAAATTAATTCTGTTAATTGAAATTCAACTATTATTGTTGTAGATCCATAGCTTTAGTGAAAAATTGATTGTTCTGGTGAATAAACCCACTATTTTTCGTTAAAAGTTAATTTTTTCGATTGAAAAGTCTTCTATTATATTTTTGGTACCAAATTCGTCCTTTTTTTATTGAAAATTGAATGTCCAAGTATTTGGTTAAAAATTCGTCTCATTTCATTGAATTCAACTATTTTTTCAAATCAAAACGAAATTATTTTGGGGTTGAAACATTAAGTTTTACCATTTTTGTGGCGAATTTTTATTTTTTTTTGAAAATTCAACTTCTTTGAAAGTTGAACTTCACTTTTAAATGCTTTTTTGATAACCAGTTTTTTCAACTTAAAATTAACTTATTTCATTTTTGAGTTTAAATATGCGTTTTTTGGTTGAAAATTCAATTATTTAGTGAAAAATGAAACTGGGTGGATGGAATTTGAAGATCTGTGAGAATTAATTTTTGCAACTGGAAATGCAACTTCCATAATTTTGTTTGATAATTTATATTCCTCAGTTAAAAACTCAACTAATTGCTTGAAAAATAATTCTGCTTTGGTTAAGAATGCAACACTTTTATGAGAATTTTTTTTCTCTTGAACTCAACTTTTTTTAAATCAAAATTATATTTTTTCAGTTTGGAATTACTTTTTTTCGTTTGATTTTCAACTACATGGTAGACAGTTCAACTCTTTTGTTTGAAATGTACTTTCTTGCTTGAATATTAATCATCTTGGTTGAAAATTCAACTGTTTTGTGAAAAAATTGTCTTTTCTGGTTGAATTCAACTGTTTCTTAGTTAGAATTAAAATACTCGACTTTTTTGTTACAAACATCAACTGTTACATTTTTCGTTGGAATTTTTTTTTTTTCAATAAAAATAAAAATATTCTATTTTTGGTTGAAAGATCATCTTTTCCAGTCAGAAATTCAACAACTTTGTTAAACATGAATCTGTTTTGTATCATAATCAATTATTTAATTTAAAATTCATCATCATTGTTTGAAAATTCAAGTATTTTCTTGATGATTTGTCTTTTTTGTACAAAATTAATCTTCGTGGTTAAAAAATCAACCCATTGGTTGAAAATTCACACTTTTGTTGAATTTTGAACTTTCTCCATTAATTTTTTTTTTAAGATTCATCATTTTAGCTGAAAAATCATTTCTTCGGTCAAAAATTACACTATTTTGCTAAAAATCATTCTTTCGGTTAAGGATTAATTTTCTTCGCTAAATATGTAACTATTCTAATTCTAGTTAAAGTTGGTCTTTTCCGTGTGAAAGTTCAAGCACTGGGTTGAAAATTAAAGCATCGTTTTAATACTTTATCTTTTTTGTAGAAAATTAATCTTCTCAATTGAAAAATCAACTTTTTGTTTGAATATTCAAATCTTTCGTTGAAAGTACGACTTTTTTCTTGAATATTTATATATTGTTTGAAAATTCATCATTTCAGCTAAAAAATCATCTCTTCGGTTGAAAAATACACTATTTTGCTAAAAATTTGTTTCTTCCGGTTGAGGATTAATTGTCTTCACTAAAAATGTAGCTGTTCCGATTCTGGTTAAAAGTTGGCCTTTTCCGATTGAAAGTTCGAGTATTGAGTTGAAAATTTACTTTTTTTTTTTTTTTTTTTTTATATTTCATCTTTTTTTGTTTTGTAGAAATATGATCTTCCTGGTTCAAAAATTAACTTTTCGGTTCAGAATTCAGTTCTTTTATTGAAAGTAGGACTTTTTTCTTGAAGATTCATCATTTTAGCTGAAAAATCATCTCTTCGGTTGAAAATGCTAAAAATCATTCTTTCGGTTCAGGACTAATTTTCTGCACTAAAAATGTAACTATTCCATTCCTGGTTAAAAATTGGTATTTTAAGATTTGAAATTCAAGTATTTGGGCAGAATACTCAACTCTTTGGTAGAATGTAGAACATTTTTTTTCAAAATTCATTTTTTCTTCCAAGATTATTAATTTCAGCTGGAAATTTTTTGTTTGTTTGAAAATGCACTATTTTTTAAACACTTGTTTCCATTGGTAAGAATTGATTTTCTTCACTTAAAATGTAATGATTTTATTTATAGTTAAAAGCCAATCTTTTCTGGTTGAAAATTTCTGTATTTCATTGAAAATTTGTCTTTTTTGGTGGAAAATCAATCTTCTTGGTTGAACAGTCATCCTTTTTGGTTGGAAATTTAACTGCTCGGTTAAATATTAGTATGTTTTGTTTAAGAATTAAACTATTTTGATGAAAATTTGTCTGTTTTGAATGGATTGATTTTTTTAACTACATGATTTAAAGTTGAATTACTTTGTGGGAAAAAAAGTTTTTTCCTTTTGATTTAATAATTTAGTTGAAAATTCAACTATTTGGTCGAACGGTAAACTTTGCGGTTGACAATTCATCTTTCTTGATTGAAAATCAACTTTCTGGTTTAAAAATATTCTTTTTCCGGTTTTGAAGTAAACTTTTTTCTGAAACATTCCACTTTTTTGCTTGAAATTTTAATTGTTTGGTTACAAATTCTTCTCATTCGTTAAGAAATAATTTTTTTTTTCGAGAATTTATTTGTTTGCTTGAGGATTAAACTTTTTACTCAAAAGTTTTTCTCATTCAAATTGTTGATACTTCGTTTTTTTTCTTTTTTAGAAATTTTTTAAGTTGAAAATTAATCTGTTTCATTTTTAATTGAAAATTTATTTTTTTAGTTAAAAATTTAACTAATTGGTCGAAAATTCATGAATTTTGTTGGAAATTCGTCTTTTATTGAAAAATTTATCATCTCTGTTGAAAATTTATCTTTTGAGGATTATAATTCACCTATTTAGTTAAAAATTCAACTATTCTCGTAAAAATTCGTCGTTTCAGATTGAAAATTCATCTTTCATTATAGAAACGTTACCCTTCTTGGTCGAAAACGTATTTCTCTTGGCAAAAAACGAATTTTTTTGTTCAATAATGCAACCGTCTACTAAGAAGTTTATTTTTTTGGTTTGAAAATTCATCTATTTAGTTGAAAATGCAACTACTACATTTTTTTCCTTCCATAATTTTGGTCTTTTATGTATCGAAATGTGGCAGTTAATTTCCTAAACAGGGTAAACACAAGGTGGGTGCTCCAAACAGAGGTAAACTTTCCGCGGTGAATCGTAGATATTTTCGGTGGTCTCCACTAGAGGCAGCACGTGACAGGTCTGTGACCACGGAAACTTTACCTCAGTTTGGTGTAATCAGCTGACTATTCGTTTGCTCAAACGATAACCTGCAACGTTACGTACCCCCAGATTTTCCTGGGCAGCCCCCCCCCCCCCCTTTAGATTCTCACGTAATATGTGGAAGCTTCCACGTTAGAAGTATATTCAATTTACAAAAATTTCTATCAGTGTCACTGTGATGATATAGTTGTGTTTATTCGCAAAAAAATTGGTTTGTCAATCTGAAAAGCTCGTTTATCCCAACAGACACCCAAGGCGTGCACAGTTCTTCGTCACGGCTATTCAGGTCTGGTGACACCGTAACTCGGTATTTCCTTCGCATAATGCACCGCGACCAATGCATAATGCGTAACTGAAAGCAGCCTCATTTGTTATATGCTTACACCGCGAAGGCAAGGACGCAAAAGGAATTCGAAAAGGAGGACTCGAGAATATGGCCACGTGATTTAAAGTTGCCGTCAACTACATCCCATCAGATGTAAACTTCTCGTAGTCCAGCGAATAAGTATAATTTATCTGACTCTCTCAAAGACGAATATTGCACATTTCCAGAAAATACCTTCTTTCTAGACTCTATAAACGTTTATTTCCCATGAAAATTATTATGGTGTATGTAAATTATAATTATGGGTTTGTATCTTCTGAATCATGGAGATGAACAATAATATCTAATAATCTATTATCATTATTATTATTATTTTATCATTGAGCCCAATCCCTTTTGGGGTAAGCGTGACACACTCGGTTCTAGTCAGGGATTAGGGAATTCATATGAGAAAAGTGAAAAACGGAATTGTACGAGGGAATATAAGGGAGAGGAGCTATAGATTTTAGAATAATCTAGAATTCCCGTGTTGTTTATTCAAATACACTCGGACCCCGATTTAGTGGCAGTGTCGGGAGTTGCCTTCAAATAGACGTGTTCCTAAATTAGGAGAATCAAAACAACAGTCAGGGCCGCCTGAACCGTTTCCAATTGGAATGCATAATATTGCGCAATATACCCGACTGAGTACGCGCGTACCGCGGCCCTTTTTCGACACG
>CAKNXH010062125.1:0-23738 GCA_932178445.1 Andricus quercusramuli
AATTTTAATAAATTTCAATTTAAAATTTGAAGCTTTTTCGGGTTTCAATCGTGTGCGAAACCATGAATCCTGCCGGCGCTTCCTGAACGCTGCAGTTCACTTCTTCAGGGCCAATCAGGTTCGACTAGTCCCCACCATGGGACGCTCTGGCCAATCACAGGCATCGTAGAGAATGAATATATAGAACAATATAACCTGATTTTCTCAGTCGCTTTTGGTCATTTTTCTAACAATACTAGAACACTACCAGAAAGTCTAGAAGGGCCCTCGTGGCCAAAGCGTTACGTTACCTACAGGGCCCTCACTAGAGCCCGATTAGAAATAGGGAAAACTCGCCAGAACCCTACTAGATCCCTGTCCAAATTTCTGCATGGGTGAATGGAGAACCTGTGCGCATAATAAAACAAATTGCAATGAAGTTTGTTTAATTATATAGCAATTTTTCATTGCTGAATTATTAAAGTTTTTGTAGATATGTCACAATTTTTCAAACTTACAGTATATGTTACTAGATTCCGATAAAATAGAGAAAAAGAAGATTTTAGTAAGTTCTTCAACTTATATTCATACTCCTCTCAGTAATAGGTTTTTTTTAGTTAATAGGTTTTCAATTGTTAATGTAATAAGGTGCGCTTCTCAGTGATTCTCAAGAAAAATTGCTTCAAAAAATCCACGCACATTACATGGACAGCAATGGGATATTCTTTCATCTTCCGGTTACATCAGGCTGTAGCATTCAGTGTTTGTAACTGGAAAGTCTGGGCTCGATTCCTGCTACCTGCATTTCTTTAATTTCACATTATTTTTATCGTAATTGAACATTAGATTGATCTAAATCAAGCAAAAATATTTATTCGAACCATTTTTTTAAATATGATAGAATTACTTTTTTCAACCTTCAGGACTTCGAAAGCAAATTGTTCAAGGATAGGTGAATGTTGTGACATTCTTAAATAATTCGGATTCATTATACAATTTTTGTTTCATAATTAATAATCATTACTCTGATTGCAAAATATCAAAATTATGATAATAATAACAGAAAATGTTTTTCATTTATATTATATTTCCATATACTTTCATTTTACTATGTCTTTATATTTTAATATTTATTTTACTCTTATTGTTCAAGATTTACAAGCAATTTTACTTGTTTTCATTGATTCTATTTTGTTTTATGTATTTCTTATTTAATTGCTGAATTCTTCTTCAATCAGCACACAATCATACACACACTTACCGATGTACACACTTTTGCTGTCGTTCTCCAATTTTCAGCTACCATTGAGTTCAGTTCGCCTGCTGCTGACAGCGAGATTAGTAATTTTGAACACTTGTAATTTATTTCTGTTAATTAATAAATGATCGCACTTTTTGGCATCAACCTTGTTGAATCGAATAAATTATGGTAAATTCCTTTATGTAACCCAGTGCAGTACTATCCATCAGAAAAAAGAATGAAAAGGTAAAGTACAGTTGATTGATTTAATTACATTCAAAACACTCATACTATTTATTTTTTTTTTATCTCATATGAAAATAATAAGAAACAAAATGAAAATTTTCAGTTGAATGACGAAGAATGAGGCTTTTCTATAAAAAAAAAGTCGAATAAACTTAAAAGACTCTTTCTTCGCCGTCCATGTAAGATACGTGAATTTTTAAAAATCGTTTTTTCATAATCTTTCATATAACCTGATTATTTTAGCGTATTACAAGTTTGTTAATAATTCATAACTGGCAGGAATATGAATCCAAACGAAATTCCGAAGTCTGTATATTTCCAGGGTTTTTAAAGTAAAGGACATGTCTTTCGCTCAAGGCTTCTTTTGACTAAAAGCGAATCTTCGCTAAAAGTCCCACACCAATGCAAAAAAGAAGACTTTTCAAATCGTGACTCTGTTTGTTCCAAAATTACCATTTGAGCCGTTCACTCAAAGGGTCGTTTCGAGAAAAAGCGATTTGAATATTCAAAATTGTATCTCTAAGCATTAACTATAAGTAATTATATTTGTTTGGCTTTTTTCAAACATACACTATTAAGTTATGGTTTAAAAGCATAATATCTTCATTAAATGTTTTTTGGCAATATGAAAAGCGATGGTTTATGCAAGAAGATTTAGGTCGTTTTTTCGGCGAACTACCCAAATATGTTTTGAACAGTGAGGATGCATAAGAAAAATCTATTATTCATAAATTTGTACATACATAATATATAATATTAGTACAGCATACTTTTGTATTCACTGTCGAAAAAGAAATTAAATTTATTCACTTTCATTATCAGATTCTGACGCTGATTCGTTGTTCGCTTCATTTTTGCAAGCTTCAAATGTATCAAGATAGAAGTTTCTATTAGTTGGCAGAAGGAAACGAATTAAAAGTAACAAATCTTTCTTCTTAGCCTCGTTGATACAAATTGCCGACAATTTTCTAATAGTTAATTTTTCTTTACTGAAAGCATTCGAATAATTTTTGAAATAGGTGAAACTCTCACCGTTACCTTTGTACTTTCTATAAGCAATAACAACTTTTGTTCGTTCAAATTCTAGTTTAACGTACTTTTGAATTGAAAAATTGAGTGTCTTTATTAAGGAACCTTTAAAAATAGTGGATCAAGTGCAGATTTTCAATCGTCTAAACAAGATGCAGCCATTGCAGCTTTGAAAGGGCTTGGGTCAACTCTGGCGAATCCCACGATTTGAAGAGATTCGTTTGTCGTTTCAACAATCTCTTTTCTTTTCAAAATTGTTCCATAGCAACCAAAATTTCTATCACATTGGCAATAACTGTGGCCTCTTATTGGAAAAATATGAATAATATCAACATTGAAAGTAATTGATAGCCAGGAATAAAACCGCACAAAAGTCTTATTTTTATTCTGCCCTCCGCACGAATCCGACAAAAACACAATTTTTTGTGTATCAGGCTTTTCTTGCAATCGCTTGTTAACAAACTCGTATGAAAAGCTACATACAGATTTAGGATTTTTACTACCTTCTCATTGTAGAAAACAGTAGAATTTACAACTTTTTGCAAAAAATATTTCCAACTACATTCTCTATCTTTAGTTTTCATATTTGTTTTGATTTGCTTCAGTGGCTGTCGACGAGCACAACTCATTAAATAAGTGTCTTGTTTTTCTTTGTTTCCCATCGGATAAAAACTATAGAAAAGTTCTTTTTGTAGATCTCTATCTATTTCTGAAAAACAATTGGCACTGCAGCAGTGCGTAATTTGCATGAACTTTTTACGTGAAATTGCACTGGCATCAGCGGCAACATAACCTCTTCCGCGATCACGCCTGATTTTCCTTTTGTTATCTTCCCATCTTTTTCGTCCCAATTTTCTTTTTAAACCATGAGTACTAGTAGATGGTGACGTTGTTATTGATGTTGTCGCAGAGGTATCCATTATTTTAATTAAAAAGTTATATAACAGAATGTAAACGGTTTATCCAACGCGGTATATCCAACAACTTCAGTCGTTGACGACTGAAGCGTGGAAGTTAGGAGGCGCGGGCGGGAGACTCAGCGGACGGTAATACGCTACGCGCGCAGTTTTAACTACTCACAAAAAGATGAAAATTGCATCAAATGTTATGAAACTTTATAGACATACTTTTTGGGGCAGTGTGTACGTACTGACAAGCGAATCAGAAAAACGACCTAAATCGACTTGAGCTATTCTTTGAACGAACGGCTCAATTGCAGAAGTAAGTTATGTAAACCTTTTCCCAGCCTCTCAGAAATGTAAGCTGGGAACCGTTACCTAAATGGCCGCGCCAACGCCGGTACAGAAAAGTCATTCTAAATTTGCATTTACCGTGCTGTCAGGCGCAAGACACCTGCTCGGCGTCACTCAAAAATTATTCCAGAAATTTTAAATATCAATTAGACTAAATTAAAACAGACTACCTTAAGCTAGCTCAAGGAGAGGGATTTGTGAGGGCGATAAAAGTACTTCGAAAGTTAATATTAGAAGAAATTACATTGTAAAGTTTAATTAAAGTTGAGAAAAATGGTTACATAAAATTTGATACGTGACTTTACAAACGAGTATCTATACGCGAACCATGATCTTACAACCTCGGAAACTTTCCGGCCCACAAAAGATTCACGATCCCAAATTTAGTATTAAATTAACTATGTACTACACTAAAAGAGCTTAACCTAATTTTAAATAAAATGTTTCCCACCAAAACTTGCTTAATCCTAACATATCAAAGAATTTTCCCTAAAATAACGGGTCCACCGCACCAACCACGATGTCTGCCCGTGTTAGCTAGATTACCCTCCTAGTTTAACATTTAACTTATAAACCCAACTCAACCATTATACTCATTACAACTCAGAAAAACAAAACAAGAAACAGAGGAATGACGCCTACCTTGGTTCCAGAATCCACGAGTTCTCCTTTCAGTCAATTTAACGCCATTCCGGCAAAATGGACTCGTCCGGTAGGCAAGCGACAATTTCCAAAAATCTTTTCACAAATTCCCTCACAAGTCGATGGCCGACACGTAACCGATCTCCCGCTCGCGCCAAATTCTCCGTCCAGTCGGTGCTGCCCTCTTTAACGTGATTTCCGGGACTCAGGTCGATGGAATTCGGACCGTTCCGACATGTGGACTGCCGGCCGGCATAAGATGGATGCTCCCTTGTCTTTTTGCAGGTATCAGGTCCGGCATGGCCTGATATCTCGACAATACTCTTTTCGGTTGACGTTATTTTTGGAAGTCTGTATCCATCTCGAGTGGGCCACGTAATGCTGTGTAGTGTGACGCGACCGTGGATGAGTGTGGTCTGCTGAGCCAAGTGAGGTGGTGCAGGTGGCATAGTGTGTGTTGTGGACGATTGGAGTCGGTGGCAGTTTTATCCCTTCTGGATTTTCTTCAATAAAATGAACTCGGTGATTCATGAATCATTGTAGGACGTCACTTTCCTCATTACCATACTACTCCAGGTATCTACTCTAGCCCACTAGGTAATAATCCTTTACATTTGCTTTCATAAATCCTAACTTAATTTCTAATATGACCTTATTTCTAAATTTGAGCTTGTGCCGGCCATGGGAAAATCGTGGTCAATATTTAGTTTTGTTTAATAAATCATAATAGCTGGAGGAAGGATCCGTAACGGGTGACTAGAAACCACGTTACAGTTAGCATTTTTGAAATATGGAAAAAAACTGTAAGCTATCGCAAAATACCTTTGGTTATTTTTTTGGAACTCTTTTGGGAGAACGAAACAAAATTTTAGAAAAATTTTCATTGAGAAATCATTATATGATATTGTTTTTCCTAAGATATTATCTTAAAGGAATGAAAAGAAGCTTTTTTTCTGTACCTTCACGAAAATGACTGAAAGGGATATTAACGAATGATTGAAGTCTTGCGAACCATAATTTATTGACTATTTAATATAATTACAACATACGGTCAAATTCTAACCCCGCTTCGGATTACAAACAATATTATATTTCAGTTTCAGAGTTATTTTTCTAAATTAATAGATATTGGCCCTCCAGGTGGTATTATAATATAATTCTTATCTGTGATCGGGCGGCCTACTGGACATTGCTGCGTTTCTTTTTTAAGCATTTTCAAACTTTTGCCGGATGAAATATCTATTTTAACCCGTTGATGACTTGCATTATATATTCCACGAAGAAGACTAGTATCTTCATCGTAAAATGCAACAACGTAACCAGTGGATGTATACAAAACATTAAGTGCATGGGCTGGCATGTCCGTGAAGTTTTCTCGTGATGTTTTTCTCTTAAGTCTTCTTAGACGAGGAAAAACGTATAATCTGAATTTAAAGTACTCTTCCATATTTCTTTTTGAATAAATTTTCACACCATTGAAAACAGGTAGGGTATGAGAACGTTCGCCATCAAAATGGCCGCCATTAGAAGGTACGGCATGAGAGGGCCCGCTAGGAATTATAGAACTGCTATTAGATAAACGTGTGACCTGCGATTTTTTTCCTGTAAGAAGAAATATTAATGGATTAATTTACATGTTTACCATATCAATTAGAATTAGAGAGAAAGTCCTACAAAGAGAGCAATTAAACGTTCAACAAGTAGTACATATGCTCATTTTTCAAACTGTAGAGTTAAAACTGTAGAAAAAGAAAAGTCTTTGACTAACCAGTTAAAAATTTTGGATAAATGTGTACCTATGTGAATACTAGGGTGGTTCGAAAAAGTATTGGAAATTTTTGTTCGAATTTTCATGCATATCGCCAGGAAATTTGTTCGAATCCACATAAACATAAATCCATTTTTTTTTAAATGACATTGAGAAATGGCTCTAGCACCACGATGTTTAACACGTATTTCCCATAAGAAAAAAGACGTTTTTGTAAATTTTATTCAGCACCGTCAATATGAGCTAAACTGATTTGAAAGTCAACATATTTCTGTTAATGACTAGCAATAGAATACGAATATAAAATTACTTTAAAAATATTACCCCCAATAGGTCTGTTTTATAGTATCCCAAAGAAACCCCAATAAGTGAAAAAATGGACTTTGCGAGTGCTTGGCGATGATTATGATTTTTTTTCGTCTTTTTGTAATGCAAGTTGTTTAGCATACACAAAATACTACCTTATACTGAGAATTGGACGTTTACATAAATCGTTTAAAACCATTTCTTATTGTTTTTTGCAATTTTCTCTTAGAATAGAGTTAAAAAGACGCGCTCTTTCTCAAAATTGTCCAATTTCCGATTCGAGTGAGACAAAACTTGATTGATTTTAATAAACATCATTTTTTTAAACAATTCACTATAATTTTTAATAATATTCTCTTTGAATCATGCTAGATATTGCGGTTTTGTCTGAAATTTTTAACTTTTTCTCCACCCTTCACATGGAGTGAGTTAATATTTAATTGAATCAAGCGGAAATGATTGTTTAAATAAAGTATCATTGTTTATAACTATCTTCTCTTATGGTAATGCTAGATAGTTGCGGTTTTTTCTGAAATTTTTAACTTTTTGCCTACTTTGTACTTAGAGTGAAATAATAATTAATCAAATCAATTGTTCAAATGAATTATTATTGTTTATAACTATCTTCTCCTATATTTTTTCTAGGTAGTGGCGGTTTTTTCCAGAAATTTTTTACTTTCTGTCCACTTTGCACTTGGTATAGTAATAATTAATGCAAGTTACACTCTCTTATACAACTGCTTGAAAATTGCGGTTTTTTCTGAAATGTTCAACGTGGCTTTGCCTTCTTACTTATAAACAAATAATAAATAAACATTAGAGAGAATCATATTTTAATCAATCTCTTTCTTTTTTGTGAATATATTCTTCTGAAATAAAACAGATATTTGAAATATGCTTCAAATTTTCTACATGGATCCCCCAGAGAACCTCCAGGAATTTTCGGGAAATTAGGGGGGGGGGGCTGATATTAAAATATGTACAATACCAACATTTTCTTTGACGCTTTGCAAGACTAGCAAAACTAAGGATTTCCGAAAACAGCAACTTTCTAGCATTACTCTAACAAAGGATGGTTATAGACAATACAAAATTATTTGAACAATTGTTTGTTAACAAGAATCATTTCTTTGAACAATAATTTTTGCTAAATTAAATTAAATATTAACTCACTCCAAGTGAAAAGTGGACGAAAGGTTGAAAATTTTAGAGAAAACTGCAATTTCTAGCATTATTCAAAGATAATATTATTAACAATGATGATAAGAAATTATTTAAACAATTATGCTTGTTAACATTAATTAACCATTACCTTACCCTGATAGAAAATTTAATAAAAAGTGGACCATTTTTTTAAAAATCACGAGTTTTTAACTCTATTCTAAGAGAAAATGGCTAAAAACAATAATGAGCTGTTTAAACAATTGACGTCAATGAATAAGAAGTCATACCATAGCTATCACAATTGTTAATAAAAAGACCTTTTACTTCTTGCTGCATATACTTACAATAACATTTTCCAATACATGAAATAGAAAATAATCAAACCATACAACCCCCACATTCTATGATAGGATAAGATAATATTAGATAAAAATAAAAACACCCATGGCATACAGCTTGTTAGAAATAACTTAATGGTAAAATCATTATTTCATTAAGGTAATAATTGCGCATGGGAATATGATACAAAATAATGTGCGACTTGATAAAAAAATAAATTCCATGTCTTATCAACTTTTTATAGAGCAATGAATGTTAACGGGTCAATCCTGCCGCGGTATGCCCTACAAGTATAATCATTTATTGAATATGTTTCACAATTCAAAAGTGAATATATTTTGCCATAAATTGGATAAGAATGATGCGATCTGATTGTGAATACACCAGCGAAAAGTTGTTTAACTGACTTTTTTCTCTCAAAGATTAGTTGAAAGTAGGTACTCAACTAACTTGTCATTCTGACGTATCAACAAATTATTGTGCTCAAGAAAAAGATACGAGAGGCATACAAATATGACTTTTCTAAAATATGTCATAAATTAGAGTCAAATATATTCAGTGCTTATGAAGTATTTTATGGACTGATTTTCTGGATATTTTTTTTTTATTCCATGTTCACACCGAACAACTGTGAGCACTTTCCTCCTACTAAATAGAGGAACGGAATAAATTCTAAAATAGCAGAATCCAAAATTTCTATCGAATTCAAGTATTTTGAATTGATTCTTGTGGAAATCAACACAATTTCAATTTTTAAAGATACAATTTCAAAACTTTGGACATTTTACAAAATAATGAATTAACGAACGAATTGAATGTATTGTAATCTTCATCTTTGTTATTGTTAGCTTCATCATTGATATCAGCAATCACGGCAAGCCTTAACCAACTGCAAGTAAACAATCAGATCAGTTTAATTTTTTCGCCGAATATTATTCTGTCATAGTGTTCAGGTATTTCAAGCAAAAAACAGTCATTTCGTGTGCAAACAACTTCAACAAGCGTTAACTGAACTAAAATGTTACATGAATAAAAAAATTAATCAAGTTGATTTGATACTGGATATCATTTCATTTGAACTTCAAACCAACTGAAATTCTTAGAATTTATGGATAATCAAGTATTTCATTAAACTCGCCGCAGAAATAGACGCGTTCACTTTTATATATCCCATGACAACAATCTGACACAGGCTTTACGTACACCTTCCATATCACGTCAAAGATATTTACGTGTCAAAAATACACAACTACTTTTCGAACATTATATTCCATTCAATTTAATTTAATCTCAAAGTATCCTACTGATCGTAAAAATAGACGCCTTCAATTTTTGTATGGCCTAAGGCAAAAATCGAAAGCTTTGAAATATGTTTTACTTTAACCTTCTATGTCGCTGTCAATGATGTTTGCACATTAAAAAATGCCTGATTTTTGAAAATTCCAGTCAATTCAATTTAATTTCAGCAGATTCTACTGGCAGCAGACAATATACGCGTTTTACTTTTATATGGCACAAGACAAAAATCTAATACTCTGAAATAGGCTTTACCATCCATATCGCGATCAAAGACGCTTAGACATCAAAAAGAAAATAATCGTAGTAGCGCATGGTAAAGGAATCTCCAAGAAAGAATATCTGATTTTAAAACTTTTCGGTTGAAGTTGGTTGAGGCTCACCATTCTCTGATTTCTTCTATTCTATTGGTCATGTATCTTTAATTGAATTTTACCATGCGATGATGCTGGACGAGAAGATCTGGCTTGAGGCGACCTGGACCTAAACCTGGACTTCACGGGAGAATCAGAAATGACAGGAGAATTAAACCTGACAGAAGAATGATGTCTACGAGCATGAGGATGTCGGCAACCAGGACGAGGAGTACTAGTATCAGTCAAAGATGCGCCATCAGGATAACAATCGAAATGTGAACTCAGTACTGCACAGAATTTGAGGATTACATTTCTTTAGGTGTATACACTTATGATGGTATTCTGGAGAAACAAAACGTATTTGATACAGAAAAATCATATTTTCGAGAGTTCTATAAGGGGAAAAAACTAAAAAAAGAGATGTGTTCTATAAGGGCATATGTGTCTAAGTAATTTCAGTAAATTAAAAAATAAAGTTGTTCCTAAGCACATATTATAGTGCATAGTATACTGTGGAAGTGGTTTTAAATGTATAAATACTGTAGATCAAGAGTAATTGAAGTTTGAATGTTTCCCTTCAATGGAGTCAGCGCGTCCGGATACACGTTTTCCTACACTTCTTGTGCCTAAAACTATGACAATGAAAGATAAAATTATAAAACATAGTAAGTATTTTCAATTAAATGAACTAGAACTACGTTTATTCAAGAAAATTTGTATTTTGTTTAATCCAAACAAGTTATAGGCTTTAAAATTATGTGTCGCCATTTTTGAATTTTGACCGTCATGATTATATTTACATAGTTGGTTCAGAGACGCAGGCACGCATATGCTAAAAACATAATGAAAGTTTAAATTCAAGTAAAAATAAAGGAAAGAAACTAAATTAAACGATTTTGCGCTTTTTATCCTTCAAAGAATAATATTTCGAGAAGGTAAATGGTCTAGTATATACTTTCAAACCCACCGAAAAAGTTTATAAATACCTTCTCGCGGTTCTTGTTTAGCCTACTACAGTTCTTACCGAATAAACACGTACATCATAATTCATAGCAAATAAACACATTTTTCCATAACGGTCGACCGTCATAAAAATGTATAGAATAAAAACAAATTATCATGCGTAAAGGTACAACTTCACAAAATTACGAGTGACGTCACAGAGGAAAATTCTCATATATTTTTGATTACAAATTCAAATAATACTGATGATCCTACTGAGGGCAAAAATAAAACTCAGACATTACTACTCAGTGTAAAGAAAGATTAGCACAAAATTTCTCGTAAAAACTTATCCAATACTTAATTTTTTTTTTAATTGTATTTTCATTCTCACATTTTTGTTCTCCGACAGTAAAATGTTTTGAAATTAAAATGAGATTAAATATTCTAATAACGTTATTATCTATTTAAAGACAGTTTTTTTCCTCTGTAAAATTACAGAATATCACTAAGAAGTACCTTCAGCTCATATAGTCAAATTTTTAATGCTGCGCCTACAAAAATTGTATCTTTTATTTTTTCATTGTAAATTAGAAGGTTCCAAACATAGTCTCTGGCTAAAGAGTAAATTTATATTATTTTGAAAAGAATGCATTTTGGTATCTTTACTTATTTTTTCGGGCATATTTTCTTCCCCCGTGATAAATTATCATTTTCAAAAGCAGGTAGGCAGTATAAATTAACGACAAGATGGTAGAAAGCATCGGATGTATCTTAGATATCTGCAACTCTAGTAACCCCGTCTCTTCCAGGAACTATCTTCACCACTCTACCTAGTGGACATGGCGATCGAGATTTATTCTTATCACCAATTAAAATAATTTCAACTTCCTTTATGTTTTAATGCTTCTCTGACGTGACATTCAAACCTTGACAGTGACAAGTGATGAAAATCCTATCGGATCTAAAAGTGCCATCAGGATTTTCAATACTTCTGTTCTTTATATTATCCACATAATGATTGTAGACGATTGCTCCCGCTTCTTCTGGAAACTTATTTTTATATTTCTTCACGTTATAATTCCTTACAAAAAAAGCCAATGGAGACGAAACTGGTCCAAATAACATCGCTTTCATGTAATATATTTTAGGTGTCTTACGTGCTTTCAAGTTTTGCCAAATGAAACATTGAGCATAGGTAGATCCCGTAAGAAGGTTATCATTCAAAGGCACTCTTACAGCTTTTGCTGAAGCATCAAGAAAGTTTCTGCCTTTTTCGGCTTATTTGTATTGATCATTCCCCATAGATTGACGAGCGAGCATTCGTCTTAAATTCTGAGTTATATTTTTTAACTTATTTTCAGCGTTTTCATTTTGTTCTTGATAGGTTAGGCGAATCTTTTAGTTGATGGTATTTTCTCATCTCTTCTATGTATGTTAACATTTTTTCAAACTAGTATTTTCAAATGATTGAATTATTGCCTCGCTATATCCGCTTCTGCTTTTCCCTATTATTTGAGTACTTATGCTTGTCGCCTAGCTGCTTCCTTTTACCTTGTGATTCACTTTCATTGACTTTCTAGATAGCAAGCTGCTGTCGTTCCAAATTTAAATCTTTTTCTTTCTAAAAATAACTTTGGCAGGTGTATTCTATTTTTTGCAGCTGGATAATTTCTATTTAAAGTCGAAGAATCTCCTCATTTAACAAATACTTCTTCTTAGTTAGTTAGTTGTAATGAAGGCAGGGAGGCCCGTGAGGTCCTAACCGCTGGCACTCAAGCTATAAAGCCTATTGTGCTACACCCGTGTTTATTCTCAAGGCAATACTACGAATCCAGCCATCCTTCGCTGAGTGGTTTTGGATCTCGGTGGGTTTTCGTTGTTATCAACGTTCTGAGATTATACCTCTTAGGTGCCAGGCATTCCTATCGCACAGTAAACGACGTCCTCCTTTGTTGATCAGGCAAAGTGATCCTCACCCACTCTGCCATTCGGCAGCCTCCGTAGCAGGCTAGTGTATACGGAGCGATCCCTCTAAGGACATCAGGTAGATCCACAGATTCGAAGCACTGTCCTGGTGTGTTGTGCGACCATCGAGCGTGGTGCCCCCTGTAGGAGCCCCCCAAGCG
This sequence comes from Andricus quercusramuli, assembly GCA_932178445.1. NCBI lineage: Eukaryota > Metazoa > Arthropoda > Insecta > Hymenoptera > Cynipidae > Andricus > Andricus quercusramuli. The sequence goes on from CAKNXH010062125.1 coordinate 12,690, forward strand.
CAAGAAGAACGCTGACTCATTTTCGAGTCTTCACAGAATTGGCTTCGACCTCCAAGGCTATTCCCTTCGACATGGAGCCCCACCTTGGTACGATACCAGCTTTTTCTGAGGGGACCTACAGTTTAAGGTGGGTTCCGAACCTCCGAAGCCCCGGTAGAAGTACATAGAAAAATTTCCATTGATACCCGGCTCAGGGATCGAAGCCCAGACCTCCTGCATGGAAGTCCGACGCGCTATCGTCTGAGCTACCGAGGCTTCTAAGTACTTCTTCTTGCTCAGCGGCAAAATTTTCTTCGCTTTATAAATTTTGCTTGTCAGGATATATTCGATTTCTGATATAGATTTGCGTGAATTATCACTTCCACATCGAGTACTTGATTTAGTGTGAAAACCTCCTTGTCTCTTTGATAGTACCTCTGGCACTCCTGGCATTTCTGGCAACTTTGTCGCAAATGGGTTTTCAACTCTGTAGAAATTTGTGCTGGATTTTGTTATATTATTATATGTGTTTATCAGCGACTCTGTGGTGGCATCTTACTGAATCACTCTCCAGATCCTCCACATCCTTGAATGATCCTCTCAATGTCGTTTCGAAAGGCTACAATACGCAAAAATTTCCACTGTCTCTAGTATATTTCAATCGAAAGCAGCTTCTTTATGTATTCATGTAGCACTGGGATAATGATCCGGCTCCAAGGACCACTTATTGTGACGCCGAAATGAACACAACAACTACTGTAAAATCAAGCCTCTGTCTTCGAAATGAACATATATTCTTTCGGAAAATTCACCTTCGTAACTTTAATTATGTTAGTGGGCACGAACCTCTTGCGGCAATATCGTGGGGCAAGATTAAAGATATTGAGGGATACTTCTTAAAAGCTTAACCAGCAATATTTAGAAAATATTATTGGAAAAAAATTATTCTGCTAGTTATCTAGCAAAGCTGTATTTATAAAATTTGTCCATGTGTCTGTAAATGAGTTTTACCTGGTGATGCTGCAAGACGAGAAGATCTGGTAGGAGAAGAAGCTCTGTCTGAAGAAGAAGAAGGCCCGCTACGAGGAACAGCAGAAATTGGTTCGCCATTAGGCAAACACTCGAATTGTGAACTTAATTCTGCAACAGGAAACAGAGGATTACCTTTTTTAAACTTCTGTTACACCAGGCCAATTGGGCTCAAAACTAGAGCTTATAAGTTTCATGTAAGATCCTTCGTAATCAGTGTACTCCTAAATCACAATTCAACCGTCTATGAAATTCGATGTGAAAATTCCGTACAGCTTGAGGAAAGTTTACATGCAAAAATGTTTATCTCGATTTATGTTTTCTCTTCAGTTCCTTTATATTTATAAAAAATACAATTTCTCAGAAGAGAATGTGAATTAAAAGGTTTTTTCAAGAAACATATTTTACTCTCTTCTTCTTAAGAACTTGTGCACATCTGCACACCATGTTTTACCTCTGCATGACAACCTTGTTCAAGCCGATATGAGTCTTATTTCCCGGCTGTACAGTCACAGTCATTAATTAATTGTTACTTAAACTTCCACTTCTTTAAAAACAAGATTCCACCGATCTTCAAAGGTTGTAATTCAACACAATCATTATTCCTTCATTTAGCATGACATAAAAAGTCAAAACGGAAAACGACCGATTAGGAATGAGGACTCTTTTCTGTGGCAGCAATTGGCCATTTGAAAAGGCGTTAATTTAAAATTCCAGTGAAACACTGTTCTTATTTTCCAAATCAGTAAATAATAAGAAGTAATCCCAAATGAATGAATAATCAGTAAAAAAACATTTAAAATAACAGAAAAGTTTGTAATTTCAGAAAAACTCCCGGTTTTATGCATATATGCATATGCATGATTAAAACAATTTCATTTTTCAATAAAACTTTAAAAATGAATTAATAATATTTTAAATATTCGATTCCCGCCTCGCACTCTGGAAGAGCCTCGGCGGCCCTGGGGTTGAACGCTAGCCTAGCAAGGGAGTTTTTTTTATCTCCGGAGAACCGTGGGACCGGCACCTCTAGAGAAAAATGTTCTCTAAGTACTTAAAGCTTATGAAGGTTCGGAACCCACCTTAAACTCTAGGTCCCCCTCCAACCACCAAGTAACTGTGTGAGGATGTGCGTAAAGGAATAGGGAAGAAATATAAGAAAAATTTGAACCCTTAGGGGATACATTAGAAGCTTCCATTTCAATAGTTTATTCAACAGTAATTATTTAGAGTTTCAGTTGTGGCTTTCTCTTCAGGGAAAATACCTTATTTTATTCTTTGTGGATTCTCTACTATTTTATTTAGGATGTGTTCATTAGAATTGGAACTATAATTGTTTATAGCAATAGTAACTGTAGGATTCCTTAATTAATTTTGTGAATAAAACCCACCCAAATAGAATTGTAGAGAGTCCTTTAAAAGATAAAACGAGATCTTGATCATTAGGACTAAATAAGAATTGTAACTTTTCCCTAAAGAGAAAGCAACTTCTGAAACTCTGAATAAGTAATTCTAAATAAAAAAGTTTGACCTGAATTATTATTTTTTTCATAAGCTCAGAATCCTCCATCAAGATTTACAGAAATAAATAATAGATTTATTGCTGCGGATTTTATAAATCGTTTCAAAGATAAGCGACTTTTGAGCTTGATTGTACGTAGTGTATATCATTGGCTACACTGGGAATCTTCACGAAAGTGCTGTAGAATGAATCAGTTCAGAATATTGGCATATTTAAGAATGAAAATAAACATTCAGAATGGGAGACAAATATTCAGATTACGCTACTGAATGACCTCTCATGATTTTTCAACCGAAAGCGTTATGTATATATCAAGTATATAGCGATTACGTGAAACCAGTGCGAATCGAAGGAAAATCAAAGTGCGTGCGCATTCATTAATGAAGAAGAGGGGACAAACCGGACCGGTGAATGAAGAGACCATCGATGCTAGCAAGGAATCCAGATAGATCACTCGTCGCCCAGCACTGATGCGAGTGACAGCTTTAACAAGGACGCGTATTCGATTTCGATGCTCGTCAAAGAAATTCCACGTCTTTCCGTACGTCGCAATGGAATTTAATGCTTCTCCTTAGTTTTGAGTGCCAAGGTTTATGGGAACGGATCAAATCATCGATAACTTTAATCAAATAAATCCAGTTGATTATCAAAATTGATTTATTGTCTCACAAGTGCTTTGACAGTTTAAAAAAAAAGGGTAAATTATCCTGAGCTAAGGATAACTTCTTATTCAACCCGTTTTCATTCGGGAGATTAAGAACATGCTCCCTTTGCTCAACAATAATTGAATAAATTGCCAAGTTGTCGAATCATTGGGATGAGGAAATCCAGTTAATGGCCTAAAATCAATGTTCAGTGGTTTATTTTCTGAGAAGTGCTTTGACATTTTTTCAATTCAAAAAGTGTCCATTATTCTGAGCAATGGATAAACTTCTTATTCAACCTGTTCTCATTTGGGGGATTAAGAACATATTCCATTAAGCTCAATAATAATTGAAAACAATTTTGATTCGAAAAAAATGTGTACTGTTAGCAACATTTTGACCCGTTATCATTCGGGAGATAATTAAAAAAAGAAATTCTCTATCCTAAAATACAAAATACGCAAGTCAAAAGAATCTACTAATTCTATGATATAGAATTATGATCTCTAGGAGACATAAAAATGTTCCCAGAATGAGCTCAAAAATCAATACGATTTGGAATTAAAATGGGCTTGTGGCAAAATAAAAAGCTGATATTCTCATTTGTCGCGGACGATCTGAAACGAATCCTGGGCAGTCGAAAGTAAAATAAATTCAAGAAAATTATTGGCTAGGTGAAAGATTTTACTCGAAATAAAGCGATCTTATGTGGCTTAAGCAAAAGGACGTGTACGGTTAGGCCGAAAGTTACAAATTGAAACTTCTAGCAAAACGTGCAATAAATTTAAGAACCGAAATTCTTCCCTTCACTTTTGTGAACTCACACTCGCCCGTTAAAGCTTTTCGTAAAAAGAACTTCTTCGCGTTAATCTACAAAATAAGGGCACCAATTGGAAAGGAAATTTATGATTGAGAACGATCAATCTGCGCTTAGAGTTTAAATTAAATTTGTCGCTAATGAAATCTTTACTTTCAGGTTACCTCACTCTATCAGGATTGGTACCGACGCACATACTCGGGGCCAATCTCCTGACCAGAGAAAAGTAAATCAGTCGAAAAATCTTATTATTATAGACGCATTTCTATAATTAAGATTTAGCGACACATTTGAGTTTAGAATCAATCAATTGAGGTCAATTAAAGATGCAGATGGTAGAACTTAATGATGCAAAAAGATAAATAATGTTTCAAGAAGGAACAGAAGGAGAAAACATCCCCGATGGACTTGAAATTTTGAATTCTGAAAAATTTCGCTTGCTAATTTATTGATTCGTCTATTTTTTCATAATTCAATATTTTTAAAGTTTTTTTCAAAATACTTCCGCATCTGAAACGGCATTGCAAAAAATTGTGAGTTTTCCGCATTATTATCCACAAGGTTTTTTAAGTTTATTTCAATAACTTAATTATTTTTTATGTTCTTAGTTTTTTTGTTAAAGGGACTTCTAAAAAATATATTTTTTTATTTATATACATCGAACGTAGAGCATGGATAGAATGAAGGAACGGTTCTAATGTATAGATAAGGTAAGACAGGATATGGGTGAACGGGGTGAACCGGATCTGCAACATGGAGAGAGAACTGTGAGCAGAGGGAAAAATGAAAGAGAGAAGGATAGAGAAAGGTTATGGGAGACGGATGAAAAGGACTGGAAGGATTTGAAACGAAAGTTGTCGAAAAGTTATGTTTGGACAATTCAGGAAGCGAGGATAGAACATGAGAGGGGCAAGCAAATGGGTGGCATGGTGTCAGGGGATAGAAGGGAATTGATGAAAGATGAAAGAGTGGAAGAGTGGAAGAGAGAGAGGAAAAGATGGAGGAGGCGGCGGTGAAAAGAATAGGGCTAGCAAGCGAGAAAGTGGGGATAGTTTGTGTGTGTGGAAGGAGAGAAGAAGAGAGACGTTTCGAAGAAATCCAAAGCGCAGGGAGCTGGAACAGGAGAGTGAAACTCTCTTGTACCTGTTAGGAGAGGAGGGGTGGTTTATTTCCAATGGAAATATGAAAAAAATGAACAAGGTGAAGGGACGTCCATAGTTAAAGGAGAGACAGTGATAAATTACATTCTAGCAGAAAAAACGGGTTGTCGCATCGTGTTCCTCTCAAGCATCCTAGCGCAAGCACAGTTTGTCTACATGCCAAAGTTGGGATCACTGGCTTCCCGGTAATAGCAACACTGAAATGATCAGGATGGAATCGACATAGCAGAACGCAGAAAGGTACTGGAAAACGGAAAGTAAAAATGGGTGGATGAGTGCAGGATGAGTTAACAGAATATATGGGGAAATGGAGAACAAGGAGATGAGGGACTCGGAAGGGAAAGACGTAGGCACTTGCTTAGAAAAACTAAAAGAACTAACAGAGAGGATAGAAGAGAGGTAAGGCCAAGTGAAGAGGGGGAGGGGATAAAAAGAGGATTATGGGAAAAATAATATAAGGAAAGCACAGAAAAAATAAAGGAATGTGCAAATAAGTTGAGAAAAGGGGAAAAAGGAAAGCAGGAATATAATATGAAAAAGAGAGAACACGAAAGATTGTTTAATGACAAAAGGCAATATGTTAAGGGAGGGAATGGGAGATAATCAATAGAGAAAGAGGAGGAAGGAAGGGCATTAGCGAGGAAATCGAGATGGATGATGGGACCCCTTAACGAAAACGGGATAAGATAGGAGGAAGTGAATAGAGCGATAGCAAGGCTTAAAAGGCAACATAAGAAGACAATACAGAGAACGAGGCTTTGAGATTTGGAGAGGAAGGGGTGAGAGATGAAATATGGAGGGTTTGTAACAAAGTTTAGAGAGGAGAAGCGTGGCCTAAGGAATGGAGGACAGGTTGAGTGATGACGTTAATTAAGAAAGGTGAGGACAGGAAGTTGAAGAAGTATAGGGGAATCACACTTATGCCCGTGGATCACAAAAAATAGCGGAAATATCCAGAAAGAGAATAAAAAGGGAGGTAGAGGGTAGAAGGATTCTTTAAAGCGTCGTTTGAATCGGTAAACAGGTAGGTGTTATGGCAGGTTATAAAAGAAAGAGGGATGAATGAAAGTTTGGTCGGAATGATAAAAAAATATTTTGTTCTCAAGTTATTATGCGATGTAAAACTTTCTGACTAATAAATTTAAATTAAATAGAGTTTTGAAAAAAAGTAGCAACTGGGATAGAATGCGGTTTTAACCAGACAAATTGTGGTTCTCGGAAAGCTTGAGAATGTACTTATAATTATAGTTATATTATTATATTCACCACTAAAACTGAAGACGACAGCGAATTGGACAACCAAAGCATAAACGATTTTCATTTTCTACAATTAGGGGGAAAACTTATTGGCTTTGTATGTAACTAATTAATGTTCTGGTACATGTATACTATGAAATATACTATACTACTCGTATACTCATTATCTCATGGACGTTCCGAGATGATTACATTTCATAATTTAGTTTCAAGGAAAGAAATTTAATTACTATGTTTGCTAAAACTGATGTCACAATACTTATATGATCTTCTACGCATTAGAGAAATCGGCTTTTTACATGGAAAATTGATGTAGCGTCTACTTATAACGACCCATTTAAGGCTTCGAAAAATTAATATGAAGTTATCATCATTATGTTACAAAAATTGGAAAGACGGATATCATTCTTCAACATATTTGATGAAATCTTGTAGAAACTCTTCAGGCATTTTTGATTACTGAATAGCAGAAAAACATATTTTCTCTAAACATTACGACTAAAATGTGACACCTTCTTGACATTATCCTAATAATGAAGGTTACGCCTTTAATTTTAAGCATCTTCAAATATGTTTTAAGGCACTAAAAATTAAGAAACATGCGTCCTTTTAAAGTTTTCCAAATTTATATTTAGAAGATGATGGCGCCCTTCGTCTTTTTTTTTAGATGAACACTTGATTGTTGTCGCACAAAATTTGCAATGGAATATGCAGCAACTGTGTGTGTAAATTCAAAATACTATCAACTCTTGCCAAATTACATAAATATTTGTATTCATACGAATTTACCTAAATTCATTCATCTGCACATCATATTTTTTCCAATTTCGAGAGTTTAAGTTTGATACAGATATTTTTGGTTATGGTTAGATTTTTCCGGTATATAATTGAATATTCTGAAGATAAATTAGTAATAGAATAAAGATCACTATTATTATTTACATTTTTGTTCTTAACCGGAAGACAAAGTTTGTCTTACAAAGTTTGCATATCACAATCAAGTTTTCAATGTTTCGTCACTGCGTTTTAGCTTTTCACATACGTCTTTTCAGTTTGTGGATTAACGTGGCATTTAGAGATATTTTCGTATATCAAGTGCTAAATTTTTGAAAAAATATACGAGACAAGCAAAAAGTGGATCGTTTTACTATTTGCTCATGGAACGATCTGAGTTTCTTCAATATATTCCTCTGCCGCAAAAAATGAAATGCGAATAAGAAAAAATCGCTATCAGATATTATTATTCCTCTGACATAAGTGCGAGTTTGAAGCCTCAAATTAGAATACCGCAGTCAATTTAAGTCATATCTTAACCGAATTTGGGGGCAATTAAGACACCTGCAATGTACACAATTGTAAGATAAGGCTACAATTTAATTGCTATGCTTATAAAAAATGCACAATAACATCCTGTTTTACAATTCTACGTATTACTTTTAATGAAATGAAATCATGCGATTGTATCCGGTTTGAAAATAGAAAAAAAACTTGACATCATTCGGACAATGATACTTTGTTTGTTTACATTTTTTTGTTGTTAAAAATTAAATAAGGAAAATATTTCAACAAAAGGATGTTAAAAATAATTCTAGCAGAAGTCATTTTAGACAAATTCCTTTAACGCAGGCTGGATCAACTCCAATGGGCAAAAAAGCGTGGGATAAAGAAACAATTTATTGCACATTTTTAACAATTACCCGCAAAACTGAAGTGTTGTGCTTTATGATTTGTTTCACAATTTTTCAATTCAAATCAAGTAAATATTGACATACTCTACAGTGCAAAATAATTATAATATTTGTATAATATTCCTCAAGAATTATTATTTTCATCAGGGAATGAGAAGCAACTTTATTGGGCACTATCAAAGAATTGAAGCAATGAGAACCATAATGCATTGATTTTTTATTGTAATAAACAGTTATTTTAAATATTTCAATCTGACATCGAATCACAAACAATATTATATTTTAGTTTCACAGTTTTTTTTCTAATTGATCGGATTTTGGCTTCCAGGTGGTATTATAAAATAAGTCGTTCCTGTGACTGGGCGGCCTACTACATATGCATTAGATTCTGTTGTGTTCATTAAAAAACTTCTCTTGGATGCAATATTTATTTTCACCCGGTAATGACTTGCGCTATATATTCCACGAAGACGAACAGCATCAGTAATATCGAATACTGCAACAACATGACCATCAGGTGTTGATAGTACGGTTTGTTCATGGGTTGGTATTTCCACATAGGCAGCAAGTGATCTTGATTCAGGCTGTGCTATCTTCGTTAGAAGTCGTTTATTTGTAGGAAAAACGTATCTTTGGACATTGCATTGCACATTCGAATTCTTGCGAAGAATAAAAGTGGAACCAATAGGTACAGCAAGAGGAGAAGGTCCTTTAGGGACTGGTATGCCATGAGAACTTAAGATATTAGAAGGAGCGAAATAAGAAGGCTGGACTGTGTGAGGTCTGCAAGGAGTTACAGAATTTCCATCAGGTAAGCATTCGACCAAAGAACTTATTTCTGTAGGAAGAAATATGAGTTCATTAATTTTTATACGTTCTCTGATTTTTTTTATTAATTGAATGTTTATAGTTGCATCGGCTGCCAGGGTCATTAGCGACTGTACTATAAGGTTAATTATCAACTGTAGGGTATCTGTGGGGTAGTATACCAAGGGACAGAAGCGAAGATTTCTGAAAACACATCCAGCGTCGCTTCCTGCTTCGGTAATCGAACCCGCGCCATCGTGGCTGCCAAGGCTGCAGTGTTGGAACATAAGACAAGCACGATACCATCTGAGCCACGATGACTCCCTTGTTCTCTGATTTGTTTCACTCTATTTTTCATGTATTTCTGAATTACATAATCTTACCGGGTAACGGTGCCGGAAGAGAAAACCTAGCAGGAGACTTGGATCTGACAGGAGGAAGAGTTTCAGCAGGAGAATCTTGTCTGTCAGAAAAATAATACGGTCTGCAACGAGGAATACCAGGAATGGGTTCGCCATTAGGCAAGCACTCGAACTGTGAACTGAATGCTGTAGAAAGAAATGAAGGATTACATTTTTCTCAATTAATACATACTCGTATGTTAATATATTTCAAGAACCAATCGTAGCATTTTTATAAAAATTTGAACAGAAGGTAATGCGTTTTTGTATCCATCGTACACTCTATTTCTATCCGGTGACGTCGCGCAAATTTCATGCTGATACGGACTCAGTATGGATTTTTAAAAAGTTTTTGTAACAATACAGACACTTTTAGGATTTAAGTTTTCATGCAAGCACGATTAGGACTAGGACGGACAATTAGGGCAGAATGCGGATTAAATCGGACACATTATCATTTTCCGAAACCTTTAAAATGCACTTGAATGATAGATATATTATATTAAAATATAAGAACTTAAAAATGAGATTAAAGTCAAATTCAACACCCTATTTAACGTCCAATACTCAAGTTAATGTATAGAACTACTGAAAATAAAAATGAGAATCCAACGACCAGATTTGGACAACCACCATAAAATGCTCCTATTGTAATTTTAAAAACAAATCTTAAAAAAATGTAATCTGACTTTTTTAATTTTTACCCCATTACAATAGGAGTATTTTATGGCTGCTGTCCAAATTTGGTCGTTAAATTCTTGTTTTTATTTTCAGGAATTCTGAACATTATATTATCTTATCATATTTACCGATGGAATTAAGGATGACTGCTAAGGATACAACCGTAGTGAAAACGATCCTCATATTCTCAAAATATGTTGGCTTTCTAATATATCTATTGTATAAATCAGTATCAAAGAAAGTAAGTTAGTTACAAAACACGTTTAAGCTAATTTCACGATCTATCTCATATTTTACGTTTGAGTAAGTTATATACTTCAGATATTTTTTACAATTTTAAAAGTATTGGTGGCCGATTCAAATTTTCACAGCGTATTCCACGTCAACTTCAATATTACTTCATACTTCACAATATCAATGAGGATTGCCAAATATAGCGCAAAGTACCACAATTTGTCACTCGCGAATACCCCCTCTTACCGCATTCGGTAGAAAACAAATAAGTATTGAGGAGAAGGCGCGTAGAAGCGCTCGCAGAAGGAGAAAAGCAGCCAGTCATTCCTATCTGAGCAATGATTTTTAGTTGATATAAAGTAATTTACTTATTTTCTCATTTAATCCGTGGCGGACTAGATAGCGAAGGGCACGTCATGAATTTCCATGCAAAATGGCTGGCTAACGAACTTGACCTTCATTTTAGGACACTTCAAGAGTATACCAAAGCCCAGTCCAATCTGTCAATTTTTTCGAAAGTCATCGTACTGACAAAATAATAATCCATACAAATAAATACATTTTACACAAATCTAATACTTTCTGTGATGAGAATGTGAAAATACAGAATAATTAGTAGAAATTGTACGGAACCTACGGACTCTCTTTACATAAAAAATTGGTAAGCTTAAAAGAGGTGGGATTTACATAATATGAAAGTCATTAACTGAAAATTCGCAGGAACTCGTAGAAATGTTGACATGACTTGAATATATGCTCACTTATTTTTAGTGCAAACGTAATAAATCTTCTCTGACAAATATTGCCACATTCTCCTTATTCTCGCAGCT